>OZ037781.1:35052566-35290066 GCA_964035525.1 Porites cylindrica
CAAACAAACAAACGATAACCACACCGAAAAATTTTACACGGCAAGGCAATCCGACTCACTCGCCTTGTCGCCCGTTGGGGGGTGGGGCAAAGATCTTGCCTATTGTGTAATGAGTGGGGAAGGGTGGTGTGTTCAGGCACGTCTAAGCTTGTCTAAGCCCCAGGGTTAAGCCTCTTCATTCATAGATAGCATTCCTAAGGGTCATTTAACACACAAAATAATATTCTACGCCATGGAACAAGGAAAATCTCGATGCAATAGCCTCTTGGCGTTTGCTGTGTTTGTCAACATAATACTGACTCTTTCGTCCGTCGGGTTCATGATTTATAAAGTGAGAGTATTAGAGGAGCGGGTTTTTGAGCTTCAATTCAAGTCAACAAAGACGTTACACGCTGAAACCGGAGAAAATGAAGAAGACGTCGATATCATCAGGAATAGACAGAAGAGGTCATCTGAGTCCTTCGGCTCCAAACACTGTATCAGCTGCCACAATGCTTGTGTCAAACTATTTGGACTGGGAACTAAGGCCAAGGTACGAATCACATAAAATACAATGGAACCGTTTTTAATTAAAAGATCAAAATAATGGATCAAAGCAAGTGGTTTTCGAATACTGAACAAGAAATAAAGCAGGAGAGGATCAAAAACTAAGAATCATTTAAGTCTAGATCAAAAGCAGATATTTCGCCACTGTAAAATTATAAATAGTTGTCTGTATGACAGGGACATATTTAGTCGAGGGTGAGAGGGAGGAATAGAATTTAGCTTGAGAGACAAGCGTGGCAACGCGCACGCGGCCATTAGAATTACGTATATTATTAATATAGGATACAAGAGTTCATCATATATTTTATAAAATATTATTTTGAATAACAACCTTGTTGAATTCACACAATTGCATTCTATTTAGCGCCTGTTTCAACTAAGATTGCCTTCTAAATAATTTAATGGAGACTGGGAGGGAGGGTGTATTTTTTAAATTACTCTGATGATTTCAATCTTATGATATATAGAAACGGGACACATCTAGACATGGGATTATAGGTTATGCTGATGGTCGTTAATCTCCGATCCCATTGTCATCTTCCAATGTTTTTGTTTGCGTCAATTTTTAGACATGTTCGAGGTAATTAAAGCTTCTGGGGCACCATTTAACATTTGTAAAAATAAGAATTACAAGGACAAAATAAAGAAATTCTACCCAGCAATCAGCTAACAGTACTGTTGTGTGCGCTAGCACATGACTAGATGATCCGTGGAAAGAAGGAAACAGTTCCGTAATATGCCAATCACGTGACATTATATAAACAATACAGTTTCCTGTCTCGAGTGTCGGTTTATGTTCTCAATCAATATGATTTTGAAGGAAAATATTCTAGGCGCGAAAAACAAGGGGATTTTTGGCAGTCGTGATATCCAAGCTGACGTTACCTAATTTGAATTCCCATCGGAAGTGTAATGTTAATTTGTTGAATTTTTAATGCATTTGAGATCGAGTTCACCTTCTATGATGATTTTCCACAAAGGCCAGATTCTTATTTTATTTTATTTCCAGGTCACAGTTAAATCTGGAAGCAACGGAACAGATCAAGATATTATTTGCACGAGAGGTAAGAATCGTGGTACAGAGTTGAACTAAAAGCACACCCAGTCCCTTCAGTAATACTTTGTGTATAGTCTGTGTAGACGATTAAAAATGTTGGATGCTTGGCTTTCACTGCAATCAGTTGAGTCAACGCGTATCATTTTAAGGATAATTTGGGTACACAAAGACTGATAGCATGTATTCGACACCCTGCTGTCAGCTGTTCTTTGACCAATTCACTATGAGGCGAACAACCCGGGTGGGGGAGGGGACTCAGCATGTGAAAGGGTCGGGGATGCTCGTCGTCTCGCTTAGGGTTGTAAATTTCGAATTTTGGTCTCACTTAGGGTGTTCTGGGCAAAACGCCATCATATTTAGCCGTGAAGGTCTCGTTTAGGGTTGCACGCGAAAAAATATAACAATATGTATTTGATATGTATATTTTTTTGGTCTCTTTTAGGGGTCAAAAAAAAAAGCTTCGGTCACGCCCAAGTCGGTCTCCTTTAGGGGTTAATTCAAAATTTCCGACGAGCATACCCACCCCTTTAATATGGGGAGACCCCCCCCCCCCCCCCCCCCCCCCCGGGCGAACAACTTTCATGCATTCGTGTCATTGCGTTTCCACAGGCCTTTTTTCTAGAACAATTTTTTTTATTATCAATTATTATTTTATTTTCTTATTTTTTCTTTTTTTTTTCACATGTTAACGACGTTAAGGTTTATTTTTGTTTTTTTGTTTTTTTTTTTTATCGATATAATGATATTGTTTTTTTTTTTTCCACATCTTATACTTCCAATGTGCACATACACAAAGCGGAGCTTCCGTTTAAGAATAAACCGGTCTGTGATAAAGCCGTGACAGACGCCAAGTATAGGAGTGGCCCGCACTCTCGCACTGGGCTAGTGGCTCCTGTATATAGCCAGTGACTAAACGCCAAAAAAATGCGCATAAACTGCTCATCATATCATTGGTTTTGATTCGGCCAATGAGATTTCAACTAGACTACTTAGGAAAAAAGCAACCACGAATTACCTTCAGATACTAAATTGAGAAACTGTTTTAATTAAATTCACCTCAGGTGAACGAGGGCCTCAGGGAAAACAAGGTCGAAGAGGACAACGCGGCCGACCGGGTTACGTAGGTAAAACCGGAAAAAGAGGACCCCCTGGTGAGCGAGGTCTCCGTGGTCCCAGAGGAAGGCCTGGGAAGGTGTTTGACGGAAATACCTCCAAACTGATTGAAGACATAGGTAAGTCAGGAATAGTGAAGCCATAATCCCACCACCTCTTTTACGAGAATGACGTCTTATTCTGTTTTTAGTGAACAATAGTTACAAAGTAGCTTAAAAGCAATAAAGGGAAAGAGGGTATTGTACTCCCGCCCCACAGCCCCCAGTTTTGTTCCGTCCCTGCTATAGCTTGGCTTTATAGTGACAGCTGATTTCTTGATTTTAAAGGTCGAGTTTTTTTCGTAGTTTTTCAAGCATCAACACCATTTTTCCTTTCTTATCATTTGTACTGGAAGCATTGATAGGCCGCACTACGTGTTACATTTGTTAGTTATGGCTGAGGAGTTAAACTTGGTACTACTGAGAACAAAACAAGCGAGCGGTTAAGAACGTAAAGGAGGGGCTTGTTTTAATTTAGCCCTCTAACCCAGCTTTCAGCTTGGCCAAGCTTTCCCATGGAAAATGTAAGCCACTCTAAGTCGTTCAAAAGTATAATCAATGATTTCGTTTTTGACTTACAAAAAAGGATGCTATTTTATTTACAGATTTGCCTAAAATCAAGAAACCGCCTCCCTCCAACTTCACGACAGAAGAGGGGAACAATGTCTCTCTACCCTGCTACCCCACCGGCTTCCCCACACCAGTGGTCACGTGGTATAAAAATGGCGAAGCCCTCGATGGTAATCAATATAATGCTGCCACGGGATTGCTGACATTTTCTAGCATCTTGTTCGCTGATCGAGGCTTGTACAAATGTGAGGCAAGGAATTTCTTAGGGTTTGATTATGCAACCGTCGAAATCACAGTCGAAGGTATGAAGTGGAAGATCAGAGGACATTAGAAAATAGTTCTCACAATCTCAATCTTGGGATTATTGCTTGCTTTTGTTGCCTTTTTTGTGTTCTTGATTGTTGGCTTAAGTCTTTGTCGAGCGCTGTTTTTATTTATTTATTCATTTATCTATTTATTTAGCGATTTTTTTTTCTTTTCTTTTCGTTTCTTTTTTTTCTGGTGCCATGGTGTCCAAGTTTAATTAGTTGTTACTATTTTTGAATATAGAAAATGTTTTAATTCTGGCTATCTACCATCCAATATCCAAGGCGCACTCGTAGAATAATTGTTAAACAGACTCCTCCCTAAAACCGTCACCGCTGTTTCGTTACTCTAAAGGACGGTCCATTAATGTTCGTTCTTAACCCTTTAAGCCCCAATATCCACATACAAATTCTCCAAACTGATCTCTTAACATTTCCTTCAAGAATAAGTTGAGAGAATTTGATAAAAAATCAAGGCATTTTCCCTTAGGTGATCATTTTATTAATTCCCATAACCTAATCTCTTAACATTGTATGGATATCGTTAGGAGAAAATTGACGTTAGACAGTACTGGGACTTAATAGGTTAAGAGAGTTGAATGTATGCTCATTAATCCGTTTTGTTTGTTTGTTTGTTTATTCGCAAATTCGTTGCAGTTCCACCGCGATTTGTAGACAAACCTGAGGTCTATCATATGGGATACGAGACTTGGGATACCACTTTATCGTGCAATATCTTTGGATATCCACCCCCAGTTATAAGATGGACCCGGTCATTCAGATCATTACCCACTGGCCGCTACGAGACGACAGGAAAAGACCTTATCATCAAGGAAACTCAGCGAGAAGACAAAGGACCAATCATGTGCCGAGGAGATAACCACCTGGGTCACGTGTACGCGCTGATAGTGTTGGTGGTGAACCCTGTTTGTGAGTATTTATAGTAGTTTAACAAATTTCAATAAGGTAGGAAACTCATGGAAATCTTCTTCACCCAGGAAAGACTTAAAAAAAACATAGAAAAAGCAGTTGACAGAACATTTCTATATTGGCTGACTAGCGTGGAAAGCTGGACTGGAATGTTATAGAGTACTCAAAGAAATTAAACCAATATTTCGTGTGGGTTTATTCAAACTGGTAAATGCGCTGAAAATTCAAGATCGCATAGTAAACACATGCGCACAAGCATTACAACAAATGCAACATTATAGCCACGCACTGGTTTCTTGTGTCGAAGGGGCGGATATATATCAACTTCCGTTATAGGGATCACCTTTTTCAAGGCCCATGAGTGTATATATTTGAGAGTAATTATTTTATTTACCTAATATTGTACCTTAACAAATACTTCCTCCATTGTACGCCTTAATCTTCAGTGCCTCCGGTTATCACCACCGCTCCACCCCCCTTAGTCACAGTAACAAAGGTACATGATACAGTGATACTTCAATGCGCTGCTCAGGGATCCCCCGTCCCCACCCTGGAGTGGCGCAAGGATGGTGTTGTCATTTCTACTAACATAACGTTGGAGACCGCTGATGAAGCAAGAGGAAAACTTATTATTCCAAAATTTGGCCCGTCTGATCAAGGTGTCTACACGTGTTTCTTTAAAAACTACGACAACGGAACTGCCGAGACTTCAACCACCGCAGGTGAAAATGACTTATGAATAGGCCACTTCCGAGTTCCAAAAAGCCTCACTTTCAAAATGAGGCCAAGGCACAACCTTTCTTGTGAAAATTAGTTTTAACCTCGTTTTGATACAGAGGCCTGGGAGAACTCTGAAATGGCCTATTGATTTAGTTGTTTTAGAAATTCTCCCATGCACCCTTTTTATAGTGATGTTATCACGTGATACATGGTCTAGAACGAACCTATAAGTACGTGTTTATCAAGCTTAAACAACAGAAATGGCAGTTTGGTTGAAAATGACGATTGTTAAGAGAAACATAAACTTAGTCACTTTTAAAATTTATATAAATGATCAATACTGAAGTTGTTGCCTCGGCTAAGACAACCTGCCCTATATATACACCCCGAAACGGGCTGATCTGAAACGACAACAAGACTTTTTATGGACAATGAATCTGACAGTAAAGCTTGCATAATTACGTCTAGATTCAGAGGCGTACGAGACATAAGAGATTGTAAAAATCTTCTTGTTGAAGACACAAAGCGATTACACATGAGCGTGAATGTACTCCGTCCCAAACCAGTTAATAATAACCCACATCAAATCTCATGAGAAAGCGGTGTGTACTATACCCCTCCCCTGTCGTCTTGTTCCCTTTCGACTTTTCAATAATACTTATTTGAAAACCTGAAAAGAAGAAAGAGCCCAAATCAAATTGTCCACTTTTCTTCCCATGGAAGGTTAGCAATCTTAATAGTAATTTAATAGATTGTCCTTGCTAATAAGCTACGGCAAATAAAACATTATTTTCACTGCTGACGTTAACATTAAAAGAAGCTTTAAATTCTGTTGATGGCCAAAAACCACCTGGCGGAGAAACGTGATGAAAGAGCTGAATTAGTAGGGCCTAAGATGAGGCGAAGTGTAGGCAAAAGCTCAGGACAAGGTTGATTGGCCACGTTTGATTGCGACCTTATGTCGGTTCCGAAAGGAGCAGGCGGTCCGCACCATTAAATTTGGTTCCATAGCAATATTTTGACAAGATACAAACAGTTTTCAAACCACATGACGGATATTTTTTAGTAGAAAGAGTGTTTTTAAGTTCAATACGATCTACTAGTTTAATGAACGCTATCAAAAACCCTGTTTATTCTTGCCAGGCTTGGAGGTCTGAAGAGGAATTGTAAAGGCCCGCGAATAAGAGTAACAAAAATTTCAATTGTCGTTGGAACAATGGAATGATGCCCTATAGAGAAGAAGTTTAGAATAAAGATTTCAGTTTTCTTTTAACACCCCATTATATAATCATTATTCCTTTTCACCATTCGACAGGCTTACCATACACATTCACCATATTTTCCTACCCTGTTCATCGAGGAATAATCCATATTTTAAAGCCGTTTGAAATATATAAGGATTTTTTAAATATTTCCTATCTGGGTCTAAAGAAATTTGGTAATTCCATTTTCCCTTGTTTGTCAACATATAATTTGTGAACAGATCTATAAATGTACCTTTTGATGAACTGCGTTTTCCATCTTCTGTTTTGATACAAGAGCTCGTTGGTTGCGGAGACCCTGGTGTGCCTGTGCATGGTTATAAGACTGGAGAAAATTACTGGGCAGGACAGATGGTTACATTCACCTGTGACACAGGATACCACTTAGAAGGACCAACAAACAGGTTGTGCCTGGAAGGTGGAAATTGGAGTGATGTAATGCCAAAGTGTGAGTGCTCTTACAGTAATAGTTTCACGCCTATTGGTATGATGATGATGATGATATTTATGATAATGATTGCTACCATGATGGTGCCGATGATGGTAGTGATGATGATGATGATGATGATGATGATGATGATGTACTTCGATTTTCTTTCCTCAGGCCACCGTTACTGTGATAAACCCAACCCTGTGGAAAATGGTTACATTGTAGGAACTGAATTCTGGGAGGGGAAAAATGTGACGTACAAATGCAACAAGGGATATCGACCTCGTGGGCAGATGGTCAGATTTTGTAATGAAACTGGAAATTGGACCGTGGAAGAACCGGAATGTGAAGGTCAGCATATATGGATTTCTTCTTACAAGTTATATTAACATACTTAACAATTATTCTTTGAAATCGAGGTGAATAGTGGCAAAATATTTACCGAGCCGCGAAAGCGGCGAGGTAAATATTCCCAAAGCCACTATTCACCGAGATTGAGAAGAATAATTGTTTTAGTATATACACACGAAGTGATCTCAACAAAATCAGAAAGGAAACCATTCAAAAGTAGGATTTGATTGACAGATCAAATCACGCGTAAGTTTAAAAATAGATCTTTGCAGAATTTTCAAACATGGCAATTCACAAGTTTACTCATTTCGCAAACAACAGCGTAATGGCTTCAATGGAATCGCTAAAAGTTTGAACTGTTTCCTTACCTGAGAAAAAAAGTAGAGCTGTGTTGTTTTCTGTTGACTCGCCAAGTTTATAGCCAAAAGGGCATGTTGTGTCGTTCTTCGCATGAAGTGCTGACAAAAATGGCGGCTCGGTTGCTCGAGGTAAGAGGTCGTCTTCCTGTATCATTCTTTTTCCTGTTTACTTGAAATGTAGAATTTCTGCAAACATTTCCTTTTAAATTTGTTTGTCATAAATAAACTTCGATTTTTGAGCCAAAATTTTCTTCTTAGAAAACGCTGAGTTCACGAAACGGCTTCTTCTACGCGAATACACGGGAGTTGTAAACAATCCATCGAGCACAAAACTCCTGCTACAGTAAATTGAAAAACGCCGTATTGAATCCTTCCAAGTCTTTTCTTGCCTTAAAAAAAGTCAGCCCCAGGATTTTGTCGACTTTTAAAAGATCGTTCTCTAAAAAAAAACGGGAAAAACACCGAGCTCACACATTATCCACTCGCTAGGAGGTGAATATTGTTGAATAGTCCGAGATAGCGAACCAATCAGATTGCTTAAATCACCAAGATCACTGAGTGTGTATATACTAAACTTCAATAGCTCATATCTTTAAACGTAAAGGTTCTTTATGTTAGACGGTACTATTACCATTCTGAGGCCAACGTGTCGCGCTCATGTCGTCTTGCTCTTTCCCTTCTTGGTGCTCCACTTTACGGGTTTTTAAGGCTACTCAAAGCTACATGGAAACGAGAGAAATCAAAACAAGGTTTTTAAATCATCTGAAAATCGAACTCGGGAACTCTCCCACAGAGGGCACCAAACAACTGAGCTAACCCTAAAATACACTGTAGAAATAAGCTCAAGTTTTTGATAAGACCGTGATAAACAAGTGGCCGTCGCCAGTCTACTCTTATCGTTTCGTGATCCTAGCACCAGGAAGATCCAAGAAAGTGGATCATCCTAGCGCTATACGCTTTTTGTATTCAGTCCCAGCGCTAGGATCTTCCTAGTAGGGACAAACCAGACAGCGCTGGGTCGTTCAGTGAGTAATCACGACGATAAAGGCAGCCATTTCGTTTGGCGTTACCACGAGCTGATAAATTGTTATATTTCTGCTGAAACACCAGTAAAGAAAGCAGAAGGGCCCGAATTGCATTTTTCGCTATTTTCACCCGCCTTATTTAATAATAATAATAATAATAATAATGATACTTTGATTATCCTCTCCCATTTCAGGGATAACGAAACAATACATGGTTAAAAATCCCAACTTAATTCCTTCTCCATTTGGTAACCTCGCGGACTAAAATTTCTCCATGTAATCCTAACCTGGCGAAAAGTTGTTCCGCCTTCTTGAATCTTCCTGGTGGTAGGATTTTCCCTCCTCCATGGAAACAGCCCATTAAATGCGAAAAGATAGGAGAAGACTGAGCATTGCAACTTTATAAGACGGATATCAGCCGATATTTCCGAATTTATGGTACCGTTAGCCAATTGGCACTCTAGTTAAATTTCGTTCTTTAATCTAATTCTTATACATATATGCAGGGCCTGAGTTTGAACCATCGGAAATCCTTCTTAACAAAACAGAGTATTGGGAACTGCTAAAAGGTTGGTTGGAACCGGTATCTGTGGAGCCGTCTAAGTGGAAGCTGTGCTATCGAGCTACAGACCATGGATGGAGTTCCAGTACATTCCATTCTAAATGCAATAGCCGGGGTCCCTCAGTGACCTTTGTAAAAGTAGGAGAGTATATCTTTGGAGGATATACTGACCGAAACTGGCGTAAGTATAAATATAAAGCTTTAGTCAATGTAGGTAGGTTGTAGGTGACCAGAGGTATGAAGATTCTTGTGCTGGGGAATATCAACACAGAAAATACACGATTCTTTATTCGTTAACTTTTACATTTAAAAATTCTTTCTTGTTATTCATACACAATATAAATCAATAATTAATTATTAACCAGAAGTTAAAATAGAAACTTGAGAAGAGCTTGAGGGACTTGTTCGAGTTATTGATGCAGCTGCATTTTGGAGATGAGAATCAATAATCCGTCCTCATGTCGGTAAGGACAGTAACTCGAAAAGCCTGTTCGATTGACCGTATTCCGGAATAAATACAAAAATATTTAACTCTAAAAATCTCTCATTTTGTCGTTCTTGCTTTGCAATAGCCAGAAATCTGCTCGAAATGGTGATGTATGCAGCCTTTGACGCTCAGAGACCCCATACTGGACGAAGCACTCTTTACTTTCCACATTCTAGCCACAATAGCCGAGCTTTTTTTCTTCTCCCGACTAGCGATCGACTGACTAACCCTAGAATTCGAGCGCCGAATACAGAAATTTAATGCTCGTCTAATGAGCCGTGCATTAACGAAAATTTGAATTCCAAACACTTTTGCATGTTGTAATGTTCTTAAATTCAATTCATTTGGTCATTTTCATGATTGCTTCAACTCCAAACCTCAACCTTCTTGGCCACACTTAAAAAACGTTTTACTGTAGTGTAAGACTAATCCTTTTTTGTTCTTGTTCATTAGATTCTGGTGGCTCATACACAGATTCAGCTCACAGCTTCATTTTTTCCTTCAAAAACAAAGATGGCCTGGAACCGTTCATGCTTCACCCCAAGAAAACTGAATACGGTATATATGGAAACAGCAACTATGGTCCAACATTTGGTGGGGGACATGACATTTATATCGCTAATGGTGCCGGCTCCAACACTAACTCGTACTCTAATCTGGGTCACAGTTATGTCCAAATAACGGGATACACGCACGGATCAAGCAAAGCGCTGAACCTGCTTGCAGGAACCTACAAATTTACGCCGCACGAGGTGGAGGTGTTTTATCAGACTTACAAAGACTAAGAGAAATTAGTTATGCAGCTTTTCTTAAATCCTAATCGTAAATCCTCCTACCAGTAAGGCTTCTTATCTAATATGAACCCTGCCCCGTCTCTGGCTTTGGGCGAAAAGGGATCTTGGAAGCCCCTTTCTAGCTACTTATCCCAGTAACACGTTTTGATCAAGACTTTAGTGTGCATGTGCAAAGATTACAACGTATGAACTGAAACAGTTTACAATAAGTTAACAGTATGCAAGAATCAATGACAAGGACTAAAGACGTTTTAACGTACTTTACGTATAGTCATAATTGACCCTGAACCACTTGGAAGACGTGTTCAGTACGCAGATAGAATAGATACGATTTTGCAGCACGAAAAACTGTAAACGCACCTTTCACAGCTGAGTAATTAATTTTGGAGGCTAAATGAATTTACGTCATTAATAAATGTGTCACTGATTCGTTTACTGTCGTCTTGTGCTAGTTGACCAAGTTACAAGCGCGAGGTTTTTCCTCGAACCAAGGCTTTCTCTTTAATACTTGTGGCTGACGGATGGACTTCCAGGCCTTACCATGTATTTAAGCGGGTCAAGTTTCGAAATTAAACTAAATAGAGTGCTAGTAGAATTGAATTCCCTTCTCCATAGCAGACAAAGCTCTCCTGTTTACACCATACAACTGTAATAGACAAAGCACATCTAGGCATATTCAGGTATTAATTTTTTAATACTTTTTAAAATCAAGTTAAAGTAGGATTTTCTCTTTTAACTTGGCTTTTTTGCGTGACTTATAAATAATTAATGCATGTTCAGGATCGCCTGTGTAGACCTCACTTTTCAGAGCGGTCGAGGGCCGGCTCCGAACATGCTGACTTGGCACAACTTTTTTAGTGCGTGTAAAATTACAGGAAACACCAAAATTGGAGAAATAATTACCACTTGTTTTGAAGTGATTAGCAAGGCGACACCTCTATCTAGACGGTGTGTTTTAATTACAATAGTGTTTTAAAAGTTGCATTTCGCTTCGACCGAGTGGCGTTTATGAACAAGTAACTTAAGATTACTGTCAATCAGCGGATCCACAAGTTCAATGAGTAGGACTGAGTTGAACTTGCATCAGCGGGATATCCAAAGTCATTTTCACCTTGACCGGTTTCTAGAAAACTACCCTGGTTAGCCTCTGTTATTCCTATCCCATGATCAGCTCGGCTACCGGCATCTCCTCCTCCACCAATCATCATTACTGATCCATCACCACCACCATAGGCACACCAGAAGCCGATCCTGTTGCTGCTTTGGATGTTGCTCACTACTACACTCAGCCTGTTGAAACCCGTCTGTTGTCTTGTACTGTCCGCCGTATTGAACCATGCAGCTTCCCAGGCACCTGTCACTGGACCAAACTTTGCCTTTTCTAAAGTCGCCATAACTTGTTATTTTGGAACTGAAGGATCTTCCATTCAAGCAGTTCCCTGTTGTCTGCAACAGTGGCGTGTGACCGGGATCATCACTGCGTGTGATCTTAAACTCTCTGCCTTTGACCATCCAAAATGCTTGTGAGAACATGTCAGCGTTAACTGACGGATCAGTTTTTGCTCCAGCAGCATTTCGTCGGTCATACCACCAGTCACCACTGTCTTTCATCCAATTTTTCCCATCATTATTTGAGAACCGAGCAATCAACAACCAGCCCGAGTGACAGTAGCTCTGAAATGGGAAGGAAAGTGAGGCAGTAATCTTAATCATGTGAATTTCTTTTTCATATAAATCAAAGTCTTAAAGATGGTTCCTGGCATACACTTAACACACTTAACATGGTGGCCTTCGTAAGACCAAAATACTTAAAACTCCAACTTGAAGGTTACAATTACCGTAAAATTCCGAAGATAAGCCCCTCCATGTATAAGCCACTCCAAAGAATATTATAAGCCCCCCCCCTAAACTTGTAACACAAAAAACCCTCCTTTAAATCGCCCCTCCAAATATAACCCCCCCGGGGCTTGTACTTGGAAATTGACCTCAAATAGAAAGTGAAACAAAGAAAAAACGGTAAATTCCCTTCCATTTATTAGGCTAGCCCAATCGATTTTGAAACGCAAATTTACCTCCGTAGATAAGCCCCTCCGAATATAAGCCCCTCCAAAAATAAGCCCCTCAAAAAGGGCCTTTGAAAAATATAAGCCCCGGGGCTTATTTTGGGAATTTTACGGTAATTTGTACAGAATACTGAACAGTAAACCCCTTTCAGCTTCAGCACTGGAATTTCCCCACGTTGTCTTTCATGAAGGACCCAGGATCCCAGTAGGGAACAACGGAAAAAAACAATAGTGGCTTGGTGTTTGATAGCCTGAGAAAACAGACGACATTTGGCGACGCCATCAATGGTTTCCCCGCGAAATGACGTCTGAGAAACGAGCGCAGAAATTGTGGTATTTCTGTGCCCGTTTGGCAAACGTCTCTTCGAGGGGAAACCGCCAGTGGCGTCGCGAAATTTCGGCTGTTTTCTCAGGCTAGGTGTTTGACATATCACTACAAACTATTAAAATCCCGCGGCTCCTTCCTTCTCTTCCCTTCACCAAGAGCCTCTGTGTAACATTTCTGAACAGCACTGACATGTTAGTATAAACAAATAAGTATGTACCTCAAAGGATTGACTTTGTTTTCCACAAGGCCCTGAAAGTTTGTCATAGAGCGTTAGTTTGATAACAAACACAAAAAACGCATATTAAAAATTCTTTATTATGCTGTCTCCTGGCTGGATATGTTTATTTGGAAAAAAAAAAAGGTTAACATATGCTAAAAAGGATCTTGTGAAATTGATAGGCCGATACTCCGAAAAATTGATTATGTCACATTTCAACGCCGTAAAAACTGTTTCTCTTTCTTTCACAGTGGGGCCCAACCACCCCTCAAAATTATCAATTAGGCTGCATTTACGTATATCTTTTGCATTTCTTTTTGTTTCTTGACCAAGCTTGCCAGACAGACTTCGAATGTTGACCAGGTTTGTTTAACGCAAAGTATTAAATTATGACGTCACAACGGCTGATGTCACCATAATAGGTTAAACAAGTTTTTCAATTTCAATATCAAATCTTATACCATCTGAAAGAGAATTAGAAGGGGAGTAAAACGCTGAAATTCGTTTCTCGCGACACGTAAAACTCGAGTTATGGGACTGTAAAGGTATTTTAGTGCACTCCGGATCCCCGAATCATGATTTTCCTTTTATTAAAAGATCCCCTTTTTATTTTTTACCTTTTTTTTTTTTCAAAATAAGCTTTCTTCCTGGTAACTTAAACACTTAATAGTTGCGTTGTCTAAAACGTCTCAGGATTTTGGGTTTTTGTTCGACGTCAATCAAACCATTACCATAGCATCCAATCCAATTTGAATAATCATCTCTCACAATATTCCCTCAAGCGTTTAAAAAGACGAGGCCCTTGCTTTTTACATTATGCATGTTAACAGACTGGGGATTTCAAAGGGAAGTGTCATATACTAAGAGAGAATAAGTACTCTTGCAGTAAGTTCTCTTTCATCGTCTTACAAATAGAAAAAAACTTTATTATTTTGGAATGCAATCGAGTAAAAGAGCGCTTCTTTAATGTGAGCTGCTTAGACCAGTTTAACCCAACGATTAAACAAAAGCAGTTTTCCGCTCATTTCTTTTGCTATTTGACAACGCTTTATAAAAACCATGTATTGAGAGAAATTATTTGCCGTCGCGCGTACTCAGATCAGTCAGATCATTCTATAAGGCTGTCATGAAAAAGTTGCACGCGAATAAATTCTTTCTTACAGGGGACCGACTTTAGAGTGTAATTACTCTCTTTCATGCCTAGAGATTTACAATTGAGATTTACACTTCACGCATCTAACCGCTTGATTGATATCTACCGATTCTTTTACGAGAGTAGTCGGCATTTAACTGGCTTTCCGAAAGCTTATGTATTCGATTACTAGACATCGTAAAAATCTCGAGAAACTGGGCATTGTAAGCACATGTCGCAAAAGACAAAAGAAGAAGCTTCAAAATTAAAGGTTGACGAGAACGTACTGATTGATTTTCACTCTCCCACATCTGTGTATCTTCTGGATTTCAGTGGAAGCTCTATAGGAACAATTTCACCGTGGGAATCTAAACTTGCCATGTTTTAGTAATAAAGCAAAAAACCTTGACAGCTAAAACGTGAAAAGTCTACATCACACAACAGAACATCAAAGCACAAATCCTCTCGATAAACAAGGTACAGAGCAGGGAAAACTTACTGCGCTTTTCAAAAACATGCGAACTCTGAAGTCCAACGAACACACACAAAACGGATCGAAATCCCCAATAACAAATCACAAACCATGACCTTTTGAACCCGCTGAGTAGACTTCTGTTTCCTGAGAGGTTCGCTAGAAAGCCCCGAGCCTTCAGATTTTGATTGACGTCGCAGAAAAACCCAAAATCCAAAGACGTTTTTGACACCACACGTCTCGTGGTTTCCGAAACAGCTATAAATAGCGATGGTGACACGGCAATAAAACTCTTAAATTTAGACTTATTTGAGAAGGGGGTACCGTTTTTGTGGTACTAATTTATCCAGATTCAAAATGTCATATCTCAGCTCATATTTGAGATGTTGGAAAAAAATTTTCAGCTTTCAACTTCCCTTGAATAGTTCTTTCAAAATTGTTATAAAAAATGGGAGATTTCAAAGTTTAAATTTACGTATGAATGACGTCAGCAAATGTGATGTCATAATTGACATTTTTATGTCAAAATATAGACCAATTTGATTGGGTCAATATTTTATATTTTCAGGCTAGGTTTGGTAAGGAAAGAGTTAGATTCAACAAAGTTATTGTAAATTGTGCACGAGAGCTCCGCTATTAAAAACCTTGACTTTAAAAGATTCATCATTTTATGGTCATAATTTAATTTAATAAGCCACTCTCAACCATTATGATAGTACCTTGCGTTTTGCTTTATGGGGAGATATTTTTCCATCCTGTTATGATATTTTAAAAGACACCGACCAGTTTTAATTTGTTAACGAAAAACAAAATGGCGACTAAGAAGAATGACATCACCTCTCAAAATTACTTCAAAAGTTGCTTCCGAAATTCCGAAGTGGTTGGTTGCACGACAAGTATATTTCTCATCACTTCCTCTATCCACACTGCTTATAGTGAGGCATCCATCCTGCTGAAAATATGGAATCGAGGTGAGAGCTGTTCCTGATCTTGACCACACCACGTGACCGTCTGCCTCACAACAGAGCTTCAAGGTGGCTCCTACGTCCACATACACTTGAGGCGGAGGCTTTCTTGTAAATATTGGAGACGCTGTAGGTAAACGTAGCCATTTGGTTTAAACATAGAGGTAAACAGTAAAAGAAATGGTGAGGATTCTACGGAAGCCCAAAAGCGTCACGGCAATTTCAATTTCACTCACGGCAGTTTCAATTTACTCACGGCAATTTCAATTTCTCGAGCAATAAGCCCCAAGTGCATTGTTAAAAGTAGGTTATTTCAGGAGCTCATAACTCGGAGCGAGCAACTTCCACGTGTTGTTGTAAGTAAACGAATTTTCCCTTTGTTTCTATTGCGTTCTTTTCTCTTTCGGTTGAAAACCGTTTTTTTGCTTTTTGAATTACCTCTTGCTATTCCCCCTATTTCTAAAGAGTCAGATAATATACGGGGATAAGATTCACATCCTTTATTCTCAGGAGCGGTTTTGATTACATCCAAAACTTCGTCATGTTCATTGATCTTGGCTCTTAGAGTGTCTACTAACCTATCTGACATCATTATTTTGTACAATGTCAATTCTTGGCGCTGAGTGCGCGCTAGTGGAAGGCTGTGCTAAGTTTACATTACGGGCAGTGTTCTTTCTGCTAGACTTAGCTTGTTGGAGCTTTCTTAATAGTTTAATAGAGAGTCTCTCGTGCTGTCTTATGGGATATAACCTACAATGTACTTGAAGCATATTGCTCGAGAAATTGAAATTACCGTAAGTAAATTGAAATTATCGTGAGTAAAATTGAAATTGCCGTGAACAAATTGAAATTGCCGTGACACTTCTGGGCCACCGTACGATTTTTCCTAAGAGGCTAATTATGTCAAAATGCCAAATGGCAGTTATTTATTCTAAATAAGTTCAAGATGCAAATAATGATATAGACTCAGCCTTTCAAGCTGTGGAGTTTGTTTTGAATCTTTACGATATAAGCTGGGAGGTGGTTCCAAACACTCCTAGAGTACAAAAATTGAACTTATGCATGCATGTGAAAGAGAAAAAGCCATTTATACTTTTCTTTTTTGTACAACAACGAATTTACTAAAAAAAGCAATCACAAAAATGTAAAAGAGGCACGAGAACGAAAAGAAAGAAAGAAAAAACTACTATAAAGTGTCTTACCCTTTACTCCTAAAATGGACACTGCTCGAAATATTCCATAACTAGTGAAGACTGTACATAAGTATGATCTAGTGTGTGACCTTTGGACTTTATTGATATGCAGAATACCATTTGCTGTACTTATGTCACGGAGCAAGTTACCTTCCAACTTACGCCAAGTTATTTTCTTGGACAAATGACCTTGAACCCAACAATAAAAAGTTGCCGGTTTGTTCAGGAACACATACTGAGATTCTGGAGAAACAAATACTTTGGGAGGAACAACACATTCTCCTTTTGGTCCTTGAATACCAGTAAAGCCCCTGTTTCCTCTGCTCCCTTTTATTCCAGTGGATCCTTTGAAACCTGGTGGGCCCATACTTCCAGTATCTCCTTTTGCTCCACGAGAGCCTATTCCTCCCACTTCACCTTTTACTCCCTTGAATCCTTGCGCTCCCGTGGGTCCTTGTGTTCCTCTGATGCCTTTAGTTCCTTTAGGGCCCAAAATACCACGCGGGCCAGTTTTCCCAGGGGGTCCTTTTTCTCCCTTGTATCCGGGGTACCCAGGGGCACCTTTTTCTCCCTTAGGTCCCTCTTGACCTCTTTGACAGAGCTTATCAGCTTTGGAGCACGCTTGTGTAAATTTCTTGTCGATTTCCTGGCGGATTTGCTGTAAAGATAATACACCAGGCGTCGGGGCTATATTCCGTCTTTCTCGTGGATGCTGCCTTGAAACGCTTTCTAGGGTTTCTTGAAACTCTGTTGATAATAAAAATAGATTATTATTAGTCCGTAACAGGTGGGGAAGGTAACTCTATTGTTGCCAGTATGACGTCACATCGTAACGGGTAAGAGCCTTGGGTCGCTTGTGCAAATTAGCAAGGGATACGACAGTTATTTGGACGAGCGAGGTCGAGGAAAAGCTAAGAAGCTAGCAAGTATCGCTGTATATCGCTTATTTGATCGAATGTGTGTGAGCTTTGGTGTTGCTATAATCTCCTTGTGTAAACCGTTTTGATATTTAGTGTCCGAGATTGTATAATTTTGTTAATTTGTTTTGCGGGCCGTGTTGCGGGATCGCCATCTATTTCACGCGACCGGCAAGGTCATCAAAACTTAAATCTTTTTTTCTCTCAAATAGGCAAGGTCTAGTCTCCAGAATAGGAGGTTCCATTCACAGATCACACATGTTTATATTTCATCTATTCTTTTGCTGATTAAACGGGCCTAACGTTATATCACGATCGATTATCTACATCGAGTCGGCTGCGCAACACGCAGGACACGCGGACTGGTTTTGTCTCCTGTAAGTCTGGGAGGTTCTAGTTATTTCTTGTGGAAAAGACGCGTCGTTTTCCTACAGCTGAAAAATAATTTCTATTGACCTTGTCAGTTCTTTGAAAACCGAAGAAGTATGCGCATGTTGCTATTTCTACGTATGATCGATCTGACCGAACATTTTATAGTCAAACAAAAGTCAATTCTAAAACATCAAAAGTTATTGCTTCAAGATGTTACGCTTGGAGCTTGGGTATTCAAAAATCCCTTAATAGGCAAGGATCAGTACATCTGAAGGATAATAGCTCTAAGTCCTCCGCTTAATCGAGAAACTGCAAGGTTACCTTTCACTCGCGTCCTTCGCGTTTTATTGGCTAATCGGCTATAAACACTTTCCCGAATATTTCTTTAATTTTGTAAGATTTTATGTAATTATTCACCAAAAGATAGATTTAAAGCGTTCGAGTACATACAGAGGTCCCTTTTATTGAGAGTGCGAGGCTTTTATTTGTTGAACAAACAAAAAAAAAACTATCACAACATTGCTTCGACTGCTGAGATCGCAGCTTCACAAATAGTAGCCCACCGCAAAGGAAACGCTTTCATAGTGGAAAACATGGTAAAAAATTGTTATGCTTTTTACTATTATCATTGCTATTTAAGCATTTTGGCATTACTAAATTGACTTATTGGCGGCTTGTCGAGTAGATAGTATTTCTCAACGTTCAATTTCACGCCACACATAATCTGGACATTTAGACATAGCTGCCATTTGGCTGTTTACAAACTAAAGATGGAAGGTAAAATAAAGTATTTCAATTCTAAGACTTTCTTAGGTTTAACAGACACTGTTAAGTCTAAAATTAACATTTAGAAACGAAAAATAGTGAATGATCCGACACATAATGCTACAGTAAAAAAATCAAAACGAAATATATAAAATGATCATTATAGCCCAGTTTGTATATGAGGGTACATAAACGCATTCGGTACAACTACTTTCACACTATTCAGCTTTTTTAAAAGAGAGCCCATGTATGGAACTTTAGTCTATGCAAGTCATTTATGTCATATGACACTTGTGGCAAAGCCCGCAAGAGACAGCGCAAAGCACAGATATAAGCTCATTGAATGTATGCAAGTTTAATAACATATTCGATCGAGGTACCCGATAAAATGATTAAAAAAAATGATAGAAGGTTTACAATCCATGTTACATCTACAGTTCAAAAAATCTTGAGGACATATACAGGTAAGCGAACGATTGAAGGAGTACCTGTCTTAGAGTCTCTGTCGACTATTTTCCACTACAGTACAGTAGTTTGTTTACAGCACCAGCTGTGGATCTTGCATGAGCTCGCCATACTACTCTATGTGCGCTGCAAGTAATCTCTAATACCTTGGAGATTGCCCTTCACCAAAAATTTTTGTTAGATGTTTGAGACGGAGAAGCTCCAGTTGAATGAAATAGTATAATTTGTTTTCCTTAGAGTCCATGAAATTTCCTGCTTCACTTTCTGTTTTTGCTCTCCTCCGTGTGTTGTTGTTTTCTCTGACTGTTAGCCATTGTGGATATCCCAGAGTACTCCGCGTTGAGTGAAGCAATAGTGAAAATGACCGGGGAGGGGATAGGGAAAATTGTAAATAACCCCCAAAGCGATTAAGTTAAGGTCGAAACCAACCAATTTAAGTTCTAAAAACGCGTGGTAACCCCTGCTTTTTATCTTACCAAACGAAAGTAATAAGCCTATTCAGCAAACGATCAATTCTTGGTTCGGGGAAAATTAAATGTCGTTTACACTATGTTTGAGGCAAACGCGTGGAGAGGGGTAACTGCTGATAACTTCCCAAGTTGTGCTGATATTTCAAAAAAAGAGGTATAAAGAGCAGTTGTTAAGTTATCATTTGTTGCTTATTTTGAAACCTTGTTACAATTATCATTGCATGTGTGCCAGGTCACGTGTACACTCTGAAATTTGGGGAAAAAATAACTTTTTATCATTTTTCTAAAAAATGACCATTCAGCGTTTTTCTCCATATTGAAGCGTAGTTATCTCTGAAAAATGCGTGGTTACCCCCAGTTTTCTTTTTTGGATTTCAATAGCCCCTGATATGATTTACTTGTCCCACATAGTCATTTCCTGGGAAAAAATCCTTCCCATTAGTGGGAATGTGTATATTTGAATTCATGATAAATACAGCTCCACTAGCTTCAAAGAGCGTCTATGGCAGAGAAAAATTGTTTTGATAAGACAAAATTAATTTTTCATAATATGTGTGTCACTGCGGTGCAGTGGTCAAGGAGTTGCTTGAACGTGCAGATAGACCGGGTTCGACTCCCGGCGACGCTGTTTTCTGTTTCTTTGTATCGTTTTTTCTGTTTGGTCTCTTTTTTTAACCCTATTTTTTCTTTTGGCCTTTTTTTCTTTATTCTTACTACTGACCCTGCTAGCCATGCACTTGGATCAATATATATTTTAAGCTTAAGTCCGGAGTTTTATTTTGGAAAAGGGATTTCGAAAGCTCTTGAACTGCATACTGGCCAAGCTTACGACCAGAAAAAAAACATAAGCTGTCAAGACATGTCCCTCCTCTGAAACAGCTGAATTTTTTTCGATGTTAGTTGACATCATGACAAACAACACACAGTACACCACAGACTGTATTAATTTACACCAGACATCCACCAGTGACCCAGTGGCGAAAGTTAAACTTGCCTTTTGTATATCATCTTAATCATCAATATTATTACCCTAAAATCTCCACTGGGTTTGCCCCAAGAAAATAATTAAACGAAACCTTTTTATTGGTTTTCGGTATTTAATTACAGAATTAGATGTGTATGCCCAATACAGTATTAACATGCGGTAAAGCAACAAGATTCAATGCTCACAGTCCCAAATACCTCTCATTTAGCTTCCTCTTTTAACGCTACAGCTAAGCGAACTTTGAGAGGAATGATATGGGGTTCCACTAGCTCTGAAGAGCTGAAAACACGCACAATGTAAAGACAGTATAATACATCCTTTGATGAACCTCCTATTGCTGTGTCTAAACTCCCCAATCTTGCTGTGCACTGGCCCTCAAAAGTGTGACCAGTCGATATGACGTAAAATTTGCTCGACGATACTGAAGGAATGGCCTTAAAATTCATTACACCACTGGACATTTCATTCCAAAAAAGTACTTACGTCTAGTTTTCTATGACAATAGAAACCTTAAAACCTCCAAATCCAGGAAATCGGAACAGTATTTCCGTGATAGAATCGAAATTTTTATCCGCCTCTTCGTTGAACACTTTGCTGGCCATTTGAAAGTTACTGACGCGAGACGTGACGTCATACTGGTGGGCGGACTGTACCACAGCTTAGTGTCCGTTTTGTGCAAGTATATTTAATACGGTGGGCGACAGTTGTGTCTGGTTTAATCGTACTCCAAAGTATAGGGACCAGAAATTTGAGGGAGGGCGGTGGCGTTGTCCTGAAATTTGCTGCACCTTTACTTAATGAGTAATTTGCGCAGTTATTTATTTTAAACAGGTCACATATATTTAGGTTTTACGCTGATTATCAATTAACCAGAACTAAAATCGCTCAAAATTGGAACGACCGGGATGGGCACAGAAAACTAGAGACAGCAAATATTAGTTTTCAATTCAACGCGATGCATAAAAACGTAATCCTTTTAGAAAATTAACATACCTTAGTGCCAAAGAGGCGTATCGTACGCCAAGTTAAAAACCTAAGGTGGCCATGGAATGTTCTATTTAAAACTTATCCTAACCCAGCTTAAGCCAGCCGTTGACCACATCTAGAAGTATGCGTGGTCATTGTGTACCGATACAAAAACGGTCAATGCTCCATAAATGATTTGCTTTGATTATCTTTGCACGAACCGGGGTATTTGTATACATTGCTGAGATCATAATGAAATGGCATTCGAATTCGAAATTTCTTGATCTTTAAGTCAGGGGCGCCAACGACTTTTTCTGAACTTAAAATAACTGTTCGAAGGAGCAAAGGTTAACAACATTACTTCTGGATAACCGTTCCACTCGTAAGTAAGATATTCGGAACGTTTTTTTACTACCTTACCTACGACTTTTGGAAATTGTGTTTTTCACATTATAGCGCCAGAATATGGCGATCATTGTTAAAAGAGGTCTAGCGAAAATTTCAGTATGAAAACAGAACGTCCCCTAGAATCTTCTAATGAAGGCTTTTCCATATCCTCAAACTTCCGACCGGACCGATCAGAGTAGCCACGTGCAGTTTCGGATGATACGAAAAAGCCACCTAAGGCTTCCGAGACAACGAAAGTTCCCCAAAGACATAAAGATAAATAGTTTCTAGGGCAGCTCCAAATTAACTTAACTTAAATTAGCTCCATAGTTATCTTTGCTCCTTAATTACTTCTCTTCTAAGCAGACCGACATTTCTGCATGTAAACCCACCAGAAAAGTTGTTCCGCCTTCTAGAATCTTCCTGGTGCTAGGATCTTCCACCCTCCATGTAAACAGTTCCTTACATACTTCGATTCGAAAACATTAATTGCTGGCATTATCACCTATGTTATCGGAAATAAAAAAATTATTCATGACCTGAAAATTTAACTCTCTTTTGTTACGATTTACCTTATAGCCATATGTTAAAGTTAAATGAAAGGCCCAGTTTCTTTACAATTCACTTTTAAGTTGTAGTCAACGATTCTAATACGCACTTCCTTCAATCACCTTTCTTTCGCCCTCTTTAATTGTTTTCTTCTTTACGGTAGCTTTTTTCTTTCCTTAATTAATCAAGCCCTTTATCCCAAACAAATTCTCCTAACTTTCCTCCATAAATTTTCTTGTAAAATTAGTTGAGAGAATTTGCTAAAAGATCAAAGCATTTTTCCTTTGGTGATCATTTTATTACAGTCTTGTAGCATTTCTGAGTGATTATTTATAGAAAATTGACGTTGGTCTTTCTTGGGGCTTAAAGAGTTAACACATGTTAGACAAGCCTGCGAGAAGGCTCTCCATTTTATGGGGAAATAGCCAGAAGTCACGCGTGAGCGACACGCGACAGGAGCAGACGAGGGAACGAGGGGAGAGCTTTGTTCAACCACTATAGTATTGAAGGTGTTTAGCCAACAAACCCTAACCTTACTCAGAAATTAAATCGATCAAATTTTCAGTAGCAACCGAAAGAAAACACAGTTCTTCGGCAAGAGGAAATGTTCGTTAAGATCAAGAACACATTTGAGCCTATGGCCTCCTAAACACTCAGAGTACCTGTCTTTCAAAAACAGGTGAGTGTTTAAAATTACTGTCGATCAGCGAATCCATAAGTTTAATGAGTAGGACTGGAATGAGTAGGAACTATCACCCCCAGATAGAGGGTTATATCCAAAGTCATATTCAGGTGGATCGCTGCTATCATCAAAAGAAGCCTCGCCTGCTTCTGTTATTCCAATCCCGTGATCAGCACGGTTACAGTCCCTTCCTCCTCCACCAATCATCATCACTGATCCATCACCACCACTCCAGTCACACCAGAAGCCGATCTTGTTGCTGCTTTGGATGTTGCTACTGCACTCAGCCTGTTGAAACCCCTCTGTTGTCTTGTACTGACCGCCATATTGAACCGTGCAGCTTCCCAGGCACCTGTCACTGGACCAAACCTTGCCGTTTCTAAAGCCGCCATAACTTGTGATTTTTGAACGAAATGTTCGTCCACCCAAACAGTTCCCTGTGGTCTGCAAAAGTGCCGTGTGACTGGAGTCATCACTACGTGTGATCTTGAACTCTCTGCCTTTGACCCGCCAAAAGGCAGCCGAGATCATGTCAGCGTTAACAGACGGATCAGTTGTTGCTCCAGTAGCATACTGTCGGTCATACCACCAGTCAGCACTGTCTTTCATCCAGTTTTTGCTGTCACTATTGGAGAATCGAGCAATCAACAACCAGCCTGAGTGACAGTAGGTCTGAAGCGGGAAGAAAATGAAACAAATATCCTGATCAAAGGAAGAACTCTTAAAACCGTACATTAGGGAAATAAGAACTTTGAGAGAATCCCCTGACTATTTGTTATCATAACTGCAAACCAAATATGACGTGAAGAATTATGCCTTCGGCCTTGGCAGATAACAGCCTCCGAGATCTGTATAACCCTTCAGATCATATTTATAAGAAAGCCTGAAATCCAATAATTGTTTCATCATTCATTCAAAACAACTCGGTTAGCCGGTTACGAAGAATTAGGCGAGGAATGAGACAAATTGTGTGTATATTGCGATGAGGAAAATGTGGTTTCATAAGTGAACTGTGTTTAGTTAAAGGCATCTCGACATGAATTAAAATTTTGGATTCACAAGAAACCTTTTAAACGAAGGATTCCAGCTTTAACTAGGCGGTTTAACTGTAAATACTAAAATTTTGATAGCAAAATAATGTGCTAGCTTTTTAACAAGTATTTTTTTAAAAAATGTTTAAACACTAAACAGTGCAGTATTATCTAGCATTCTTAGACTCCTAGCAATGTAAACTCCTTGTGCTGTCTTAAATAAAGAGCTCACGACCCCAACAGGAAAACATTTTTTAAATCTTTTAACTAAACTAAAGTATACAAGTAAGACAAGTAAATATGATAGTAATTTCAAAAGTTGACCTGGTTACGGATGGCTTAGACTACTAAAACAACTTCAGTCGGCAGAGAGCCTTTGTGGAAGATTTATAAATTGCTCTAAAATGTACATTATAATTATTCTAAATAAAAAATGCGGCTCTCCTGTATAAAAAGGTAAATTCTAGTTGTACCTTGAAGGATTGAACTGTACACCCTGAAAGATAAATAATACAAAACTATTTAGAAAGTCATTTATAAATTGTTTTAGCAAAAAAATAATTAAAAATAAGCAGACAAAACAGAACTGAACAATAATAGCCACTCTGAAAAGTGGAATAGGTCACATTTACAGTTTCTCAGCTACCCTTTTTTGCAAACCTCCATCCATTTGCCATCGCTAATGCTAACCTTAACTAAGACAATTGCTAGTTATTCACCCGAGTTATTTTTTTTAAAATTTGTTCCTTTCTTGGCATATTTTTCTGTTTTCTATTCAATTTGTTTTTTGTGGGTGTTTCGGTAACATACACCAACTAATGTATTTTCCATGACCTACGATTCTTAAATCATTTCGTTTCTATCAAGTTGGCAGGAATCTGGTACGGTATTAAACGGCTGCGGAGCGGAAATATGTAGAAAGAACAGTCGACACAAAAATGCTTCCATTAGTCACTCAAATAAAAATCAAGATAATAGTGATTGAGGCATTGTCAAAAATGTTTTTGTCAGTTCGAGGCGTGGTGGTTTGTCAGGCTGACAACATCCCCTTAGTTGGAAAAACACTGTAATTGTGTAAGTGTTGGTTGAACATTATTTTGCTTATTATCACCCGAGTATACCTTGATCAGTTCACTTTTTGAATTCCGTGGCTGAAAGAGTACTCATTTGTGCACATAAAACTTGAAGAAAACTCACTCATGGCGTTAGTAGCGTAGACAGTAATTAAGAGCCCTGACTCAAAACGATTCTTACAAAGAAGATTCTGTGATCAGTCGTCATGACCTTGCAGAAATCTTTGCCATCATGTTTTGCTTTTAAAAGACATTAGACAGCGTCAGGACGTTAAAAAAAATTACGTTCATGACAAATAACATTACCTGTATAAACTACTTCAGACGTTACTTCCGACATTCCAAATTGGTTGGTTGCACGACAAGTGTATTCCCCAGCTCTCTCTCCATTCACGTTTCTAATGGTGAGGCATCCATCCTGCTGGAAATATGGAAGCGAGGCAAGAGCTGTTCCTGATCGTGACCACACCAACTGACCATCCGCCTCACAACAGAGCCTCACGGTGGATCCTTCGTTCGCAAACACTTGAGGTGGAGGCTTTCTTGTAAATATCGGTGATGCTGCATCAGCGAAAGAAATATTGAGGATTTTTTTTTAGGTTTCAGTGCCTTAAGATCTGATAGAGATGTATTTGATATATCTTAGTAGTGACAATCTCAGCCAAAATAATAAGTGGTGACGAGAACCCACAGGTACCTTAAGCTCACGAGTGAGCGTAACAGAAATATTATGAGAGTTTGCATGGAGTTATATATGTAACGAACAACGGCATAACTAAAACTCCCTGGAATCGCACAGAAACTGCCAAAAATGCTAAGAAAAAATTTAAACAAGGAGACAAGGTAAGAAATTTTGATGTATTTATATTGTGATTTTTGACCCCTGAATAACGATCGCTTAAATCTCCATAAAAACCTTTATAATATTCGTAAGTTACGCAACAACAATTGTCACTCGTGAGCTTGGGTTACCTGCGAAGAACCGCGTCAAAAACAAACGCAAAACAACAATTTTGCACGTGCATTATACTTTTTCAACCACATCTCTTTGCCATCACTGTGAGGCAACGAAGAATTTCTCTTTCTCTATCTAAGCTGGATGCCGTCCCTAAATCCTGGTCTACAGCCTAAAGAGACGATCCGGACAATTTCTATTATAATCCAGTCTTTAGAATTCAAATCCAACTTTTGCAAGGAAATGTATCTTAAATTGAATTATATGCGTATGAATTCACCTGAAGGAAAACAACGACTTTTATCACTCTCTTTTTTGTACCAGAAAGTAATTACCGTTCGACAATAAAGCCATAGAAGGAGAAGTGTCTTACCTTTTATTCCTAAGATGGTCACTGCTCGGAATATTCCATAACCAGTGACGACTGTACACAAGTATGATCCAGTGTGTGATCTTTGGGCATTATTGATATGAAGAATACCATTTGTTGTACTAATGTCACGGAGAAAGTTACCTTCCAACTTGCGCCAGGTTATTTTCTTAAACGATTGACCTTGAACCCAACAATAAAACGTTGCCGGCTTGTTCAGAAACACATACTGAGATTCTGGAGAAACAAATATTTTGGGAGGAACAACACATTCACCTTTTTGTCCTTGAATACCAGTATAGCCTCTGTGTCCTTTAGTTCCTTTTAATCCATTCAATCCTGGTGGTCCAATACGTCCAGTGTCTCCTTTTGCTCCAGGAGTACCAACACCTCCTACTTCACCTTTTTCACCTTTAAATCCCGTCGCTCCCGTGGGCCCTTGTGTTCCTCTGATGCCTTGATTTCCTTTAAGGCCTAATGGACCATGTGGGCCAGTTTTTCCAGGTGCTCCTTTTTCGCCTGGTGGGCCCATAGATCCAGTGACTCCTTTTGTTCCAGAAGAACCAACAGCTCCTTCTTCACCTTTTTGTCCAGGAGAACCAACAGCTCCTACTTCACCTTTTTCACCTTTAAATCCCTTCGCTCCCGTGGGACCTTGTTTTCCTTCGAAGCCTTGATTTCCCTTAGGGCCTAATGGACCATGAGGGCCAGTTTTCCCTGGTACTCCTTTGTCGCCTGGTGGGCCCATAGATCCAGTGTCTCCTTTTGTTCCAAAAGAACCAACAGCTCCTTCTTTTCCTTTTTCTCCCTTGACTCCCTGCGCTCCTGTGGGCCCTTGTTTTCCTCTGATGCCATGAGTTCCCGTGAGGCCTTTAGGACCACGGGGTCCACGTTTCCCAGGTACTCCTTTCTCTCCCTTGTATCCAGGGTATCCAAGGGCACCTTTTGCTCCCTTGGGTCCCTGTTGACCTGTTTGACAGAGCTTATCAGCTTTGCTGCATGCTTGTGTAAATTTCTTGTCGATTTCCTGGCGAATTTGTTGTAAAGATAATACACCTGGCGTCGGGGCTATATTTCGTCTTTCTCTTTGATGCTGTCTTGAAACGCTTTTTAGAGTTCCTTGAAACTCTGTTAATAATAAAAATAAATTATTATTATTATTAGTTTGGAAACAGCTTAGTGTACGTTTTGTGCAGGTATTGTTAATACCTCGATGTAAGTCCACTTCCATATGGCTCCCTCAAGAATGCATCTAGCAAAGGTGGACGCCTTGTATCTGCTGGTTGAATCGTACTCCAGAGTATAGGGCCAAGTATTGGGGGGGGGGGGGGGGGTCCCGAATTTTGCTGCACCTTGACTTGAGTTATTTGCGCAGTTATTTATTTTAAACAGGTCACATATATTTAGGTTTTACACCATAATTATCAAAATAACAGAACTAAATGGCTCAAAATTTGGAATATGGGGGTGGTCACTTAAAACCAGAGGCAGGAAATATTAGTTCTCAACGCAGCAATGCATAAAAGCGTAATCCTTTTAGATAAACATACCTTAGTGATAAAGGGTGTATCGTACTCCAAGTTGAAAACTTAAGGAGGAACGTTCTATTTAAAACTTATCTCATTGATGAAAACTGACGTCAGCCGTTGACCACATCTCTTGAGAAATACGCGTGCACCGACACAAACACGAGTCAATTCTCCATAAATGGATTAAAGTGATCTTTGCACGAACGAGTATTTGTATGCATTAGAGATCATGCTGAAAAGGCATTCTATCCTTCCTGATCTTTAAGTCAGCGGCACTCAAGGACTTTTTTCTAAACTTAAAATAACAGTTCGAAGGAACAAATGATGCATAAAAACTTCTAAAGCTGGAGAAGGGTTAAAAATTTCTGGATAACCGTTCCACTAGATATTCGATTTTTGGACAGAGGTTTTGTTTTTCACATTTTATTACCAGAATATGGCGATCATTGTTAAAAAAAAAAGGTCTAACGAAAATTTGAAGACAAAACTTCCCCTAATACCTTCCAGTGAAGGCTACTCCATATCCTTAAACTTCCAACAGAACCCATCAGAGTTATAGCCACACGTTCGGATGCGGACGAAAAAGCCACCTAGAACTTTCGAAAGATCGAAAGTTCCCCTGAGACATCGAAAAATATATTTCGTTTAGTTAAGCTCAAAAATGATAGTGAAAACCATTTGAGACACCGTCTCATTTTACAATTTAAAAAGCATTCGGTTCATTTCTTGGATGCCCCTGTTTAACGAAGTGTCAGTTCTTCAGTGCTATTGCTGCGTCCTGTATATTAAAAAGCAGTACGTTGTTTAAAACTTACCCATGTTTGCAGAATATTTTGTCCCTTGTGTCGTAAGGTTTCGCTCTGTCTGTAACATCTCCTTCAGAATAGTATGTACTTTCCTTAGCATTTCCTCCTCGATTCGTTGAATGCGTTTTTCAAGTTTTGCTTCCATCACCCCTGCCCTCCTATTTACAACTTCTACCCTCACAATCATGAACGCAAAGAGAACCAGCGACATGCCAAAGATTACCAACGAGTCTTTTTTGGAGACCGTTGTACTACATTTGGCATTTGATTTGGTCTCTTCTTCCATTTTGCTCGGTGTTTACTGGTTATCGTACTCCATGTTTGCAGCGCAGCGGGAAAGGCTGTCATGTGCGCAAGCTCTTATTACAAGGATATCGGTTACGGGAAGTTGTATCGTTAGTTTGCTGGTAGTAGCTGTGTAAAGACAAGTTCAGGACATGTCTCAATTCCAGGGTCTCAATTTAATGCTAGAAGGTATCCGATTAAGATGTCTAAGATTGGTAGCTTTTGCTCACCTCAGTGGTTGTATAAATGAGAAAACACTAGAAAGTATGAAAGAATTTGGTAAACATGCTCTGTGAAATGGTCTTTATTTCGTGCAAAATTAAAAATAACATTCAAATGCAATAAGGAGGTAACTGCCAAGACAGACAAACAATGGACAGATCAAAGAAGTTGGGAGTCTTTGCATTGTTTGCTCACCTCGTTGCTTCATGTGATAGAAAAATGCTTTCACAGTTGCTGATGGGCGCTTTTTTTCCTTAGCCGGATCAAGCGCCTCACGTTTTTGACCTCAAGGGCCAAATAATGAGTCAGACTAGGACATACAGTATGCCAAATTTAGATTTTCTGATCAGCTGCGCTGAGACACTTATAGATACTTCACCCATTTTATCCGGTTTAAACCTTTAACAAAATATTATGCATGACCTTAAAATTTAACTCTCGTGCGATTTACCTTAGTCATACATCAAGCTAAATAAAAGACCTAGTTTTTTTTACCATTCACTTTTAAGTTATAATCAGCGATTCTAATACGCACGTCCTTCAATCAGCTTTTTTTCGCCCTGTTTATTCAGTTTTCTTCTTTCATCGGCAGTTTTATTTGTTTGCTTTCTTAATTAAGCTCTACATCTAATACAAATTCTCCCAACTTATCATTTAATAAACTCTTGTAACCTTTCTACGTGATTATGTATAACCCCACTCAGAAATTAAATCGAGCTAATTTGCAGAAGAAACGAAAGAAAATCCAGTTCTTGAGCAAGAAGTAACATTCGTTAAGATCGCGAAAAAATTTGAGCCTTTGGCAGTCCTAGGCACATAGAGAGGGCGCTCTATCCACTGAGCTACGGAAAGACTCATGGAAAGCAAGGCCATCTTAAATAAGCTCATATGTCATATGCTGCTTTTATGATCAGAAATGATGAAAGCTTATTAGTGCTAAAGGAAAACAAAATTTCACGCTAGGTGGTGATTGAGAAGGATGTCGCATCCTTTAAAATGGTTTGTCGTGGAGTTGTTAAGAACTGCCTATCATGAAATATCGCCTTGCAGGAAGAGCCTATGGCCAAACTCGTCCAAACAATTTGTAAGACAATTAAAGAATCGTTCTAAAACAGTACAGCATTAGAACGCGCAGCAGACCTTGGTGACCAGTCTTTCTGGTTGCGTTCGAACAATGAGTTGTGGACTTTCATCCTAGATAAAAGGATAATAAATTTGAATAATTCTTTAAAGTTGTAGTAAACGATTCTCAAACGTACGTCCTTCAATCACTTCAATCATCGGTTTTTCTGTTTTTCTCTGTTTTCTTCTTTAAATGAAATAATGACTCACTTCAGGTAACTGCTGAAAAAATCCTATTAAGTGACTAAAAACAGTTCCCTGTAAACCCGTTATCCGGTATCCATCCATCACTTCCGCTTCCCTTAAAAAAAGTACCGTATTTACTCGATTAAACGCCGCACCCAGGTATAAGAATGCTGCATTTATTCGAGGATTTTAAGAAAACTCTGTAATCTACACCATTTAGCGGAAAATTACGAGTCTATCAGGCTCAGAAAAGAGCGAGACATCGGGACAGTTTAAAACACTGATTCTCTATTTGCTCCTTCACATAACTTTGAAAAAAAAAAAAAAAAACAGAGGGCACCAAACAATTAAACTGAGCTAACCCTAAAATATACTGTAGAAATAAGCTCAATTCAAGTGTTTGATAAAACCGTGATAAACAAGTAGTCGTCGTCAGTCTACTCTTATCGTTTTGTGATCCTAGCGAAAGGAAGAAAGTGGATCATCCAAGCGCTTGCCATCTGTTTTCTGTATTCTGCTCCAGCAATAGCGACAAACCGGACAACGCCATGTCGTTCAGTGAGTAATCACGACAATAAAGGCCGACCATTTCGTTTGGCCTTACCATCGGCTGATATATTGTGATAATTCTGCTGAAACACCCGTAAAGAAAGCAGAAGGGCACAAATTGCATTTTTGTTATTGTCACCCGCCTTATTCAATTCCTTCTCAATTTAGTAACTACATGCAAGGACCGTGATTTCTGCTTGTAATCCTAACCTAGCAAAAAATTGTTCCGCCTTTTTTAATCTTCCTGGTACTAGGATCTTCCTTCCTTCATGGAAACAGCCCCTTAAATACGAAAAGATAATTATAGTAGACTGAGCATGGCAACGTTAAGACGAATATCAGCCAATATTTGCAAAAGTTATGTTACCGTTAGCCAATTGCACTCTTGTGGATTAAAGGGTCAAATATCATCCTTTGATTTAATTGTTATAAATTCATACAGGGCCTGAGTTTGAACCATCAGTAATCCTTCTTAACAACACAGAGTATTGGGAACTACTTAAAGGTTGGTTGGAACCGGTATCTATGGAGCCGTCTAAGTGGAAGCTGTGCTATCGAGCTACAGACCATGGATGGAGTTCCAGTACATTCCATTCTAAATGCAATGGCCGGGGTCCCTCATTGACGTTTGTAAAAGTAGGAGAGTATATCTTTGGAGGATATACTGACCGAAACTGGCGTAAGTATGAATATAATGCGTTGGTCAATGTAGGTGACTAGAGGTATGAAGTTTCTTATGCTAGGGAATATTAACACCAACAATACACGATTCTATATTTGTGAACTTTTGTACTTTTAAAAACTTCATGTTCTTATTTATACACAATATAAATCAATAATTAAAAAAAAATTAATCATAAAGGTAGTTAAAATAGAAACTTGAGCAGAGCTTGAGGGACTTGTTCGAATTATTGACGCAGCTGCATTTTGGAGATGAGACTCAATAATCCTTCCTCATGTCGGTAAGGACAGTGACTCGAAAACTCTTAGGGCGTGTTCGATTAACCGTATTTTGGAGTAAATACAAAGCGAAAAAACTCTAAAAATCTCTCATTTTGGAGTTCATTGCTTTGCTGAATAGCCAGAAATCCGCTTTAAATGGTGATGTATGTAGCCTTTGACGCTCAGAAACCAGGCTTTGTACTACATTTGGCTTTTGATTTGGTCTCTTCTTCCATTTTGCTCGGTGTTTACTGATTATTGTACTCCGTGTTGCAGCACAACAAGAAAGGCTACTACGTGCGCAGGCTGTTATTACGCGGATATATATCGGTTACGGGAAGTTGTACCCGCGCCGATTAGTTTAAAATAGCAGCTATATTAAGGACAAGTTCAGGACATGTGTCAATTTTAAAATGCCAGAAGTTATCCAATTTCGGCGAATAGAACATTTTTAGCTTTTGCTAACCTCGGTGGCTGCATAAGACAGAGAAAACACTGGAAAGTATGAAAGAATTGGTAACCATACTCTGTTATTTCGGGCAAGATTAAATTTAACATTCAAATGCAATGAGGAGGTGACTGCCAATTACAAGACAGACAAACAATCGACAGATCAAAGAAGTTGGGAGTCCTTGCATTGTTTGCTCACCTCGTTGCTTCATGTGATGGAAAAATGCTTTCACAGTTGCTGATGGGCGATTTCTTAGCCGGATCAAGCGGCTCACGTTTTTGACCTTAAAGTCAGACTAGGACATACAGTGTGCCAAATTTAGGCTGCTGATCAGCTGCGCTGAGACACGCAGATACTTCAAAAACATTAGTCGCATTATCACCCATTTTATCCGGTTCAAACCTTTCACAAAAATATTATGCATGACCTTAAAATTTAACTCTCTTGCGACTTACCTTAGTCATACATCAAGCTAAATAAAAGACCTAGTTTTTTTTTACCATTCACTTTTAAGTTGTAATCAGCGATTCTGATACGCACGTCCTTCAATCAGCTTTTTTTCGCCCTGTTTATTCCGTTTTCTTCTTTCATCGGCAGTTTTATTTGTTTTCTTTCTTAATTAAACTCTATTATCTAATACAAATTCTCCCAACAAAAATTTGAGCCTATGGCAGTCCTAGACACACGGAGAGGGCGCTCTATCCACTGAGCTACGGAAAGACTCATGGAAAGCAAGGCCATCTTCATAAGTTTTATATGGGACATACTGCTGTTATGATCAGAAATGATGAAAGCTTATTGGTGCTAAAGGAAAAAAAATTTCACGCTAGGTGGTGAATGAGAAGGATGTCGCATTTATCGTCATGACCAACAAAATGACAAAAGATAAATCCTTTAAAGCGGTTGAGGAGTCGTTTAGAACTGCCTCTCATGGGCTATCGCCTCGCAGGAAGAGCCTATGGCCAAACTCGTCCAAACAATTTGTAAGACAAGAATCGTTCTAAAACACTACAGCATTAGAACGCGCAGCAAACCTTGGTGACTAGTCTTTCTGGTTGCGTTCGAACAATGAGTTGTGGACTTTAATCCTAGATAAAAGGATAATAAATTTGAAATTTTCTTTAAAGTTGTAATAAACGATTCTAAAACGTACGTCCTTCAATCACTTCAAACATCGGTTTTTCTCTTTTTCTCTGTTTTTTTCTTTAAATGAAGTAATGTCTCACTTCGGGTAATTACTGAAAAAAATCCTGTTAATCCGGGGACTAAAAACAGTTCCCGGTAAACCCGTTATCCGGCATCCATCCATCACTTCCGCTTCCCTTAAAAAAAGTACCGTATTTACTCGATTAAACGCCGCACCCAGGTATAAGAATGCTGCATTTATTCGAGGATTTTAAGAAAACTCTGTAATCTACACCATTTAGCGGAAAATTACGAGTCTATCAGGCTCAGAAAAGAGCGAGACATCGGGACAGTTTAAAACACTGATTCTCTATTTGCTCCTTCACATAATACTGGGTTACAAAATTTAACAAATATGACACCGAAAAAAAAACGCCACCCTTTAATAAACGCAAAATACTGATCCACAGCTGTTTTAAGGAAAAAAAGAACAAAATACCTGGGGCCCGTTTCTTGAAAGTCCCAGTAGCCGGGCCCGAAGCCATATTTCAAAGTCAATCCAAAGAATGTTTAAACCTCCTTTAAACAAGGCTCCTAACCGGCCGAGCGCAAATTCTTTCTATATCTAAATTTCAATTGTCGTTGCCATTTTCAAAACTCTTGCAACCTTGACCTTGAATAAATATACACAGCAAACATGAAACATATTTCGCGGCCCGGTTATTATCTGGACCTTCGATAAATATGTCCCCGGTATCACAACTAACGCTACGGATACGTTATTGACCAAGGCAAAGGTTGTCCGATATTGGCCAAATTTTCTTATGCATTGTAATAAATTGATGCATAAGAGGATATTACACGGTGGGGTGATCGAAGATATGAATTTTCTTTTTCAGTGGTGAAAACAATATTTTACGAAAGAGAGCAGAAAAAAGACTGGAATTTAATTCAAAGTTGAAATATATTTTAAACTTTCGAATTTCAAAATTGGCAGTGAAAAGGTAAACTTTCAAAAGATATGGATGTAAGTAAAAACCTTGTTTGCGTCTCACTCCCATCACAATCTTTATCGCGATCTGCTGTTAGTTCGGCGGCAGGAATTTCTTGAAGTTCTTGCTCCTTAGAGAAAGACTTTACGTCAACCTCAAATAACTTTACGAACTTTATCGCTCGCCATTAACAAACCGTACACAAACAAAAAAAAATGTGGGGAAATGACGTCATCGATATCCTCACTACTGAGGACATGGAAGATACGGTACTCAAGTCCCGGGTGTAGTTTCGTATGAACTTAACGAGTACAGTGGTCTATTTTCCACTTAAACACTCTCATCTCTATAATAAATACAGTTATCTTCACACCGACACCGATATGATCAGGTGATTGTGTATGTTTTCTACTGGGAGCAACTTGCCCAGGGAACTCACAAGACACTTTGTTGCCCGTTTATATTAAGCAAAATAGTTAAGTTTGGGTTTAACACCTGCTACATACCACCAAGAAATACTATAAGATATGAGGTTTTTATTCGTGGGGACATGGTTTTTATATCGCTAATAGTGCCAGCTCCAACACTAACTCGTAGTCTAATTTGGGTCACAGTTATGTCCAAATAACGGGATACACCTACGGATCAAGCAAAGCGCAGAACCTACTTGCAGGATCCTACAAATTTACGCCGCACGAGGTGGAGGTGTTTTATCAGACTTACAAAGACTAAGAGCAATTAGTTATGGGTAGAGCATCTTAACTCCTAATCGTAAATCCTCTAACCAGTAAGCCCTCTTATCTAATATGAACCCTGCCCCGTCTCGCGGTTTTGGAAGAGAAGGGGGCTCCCCTTGAAAGCCCCTTTCTACCTACTTAGCCTAGTAACGCGTTTTGGTCAAGACACTGTATGTAAAAAGATTAAAAAGTATGAGCTGAAACAGTTTACAGATAAGTTGACACTATCCAAGAATGAATGACAAGGACTAAGGAAGCTAAATAGATAACACAATAAAGAAAAAGTATTAAACAAAATAAATTGTAAATTAAAGTAGAAACTAATAAGCAAGAATATATTTTTCGACATTTTTAGCTAATTGTCCTCTTTTGATTTTGGGCATTTCAATATAGTCTTCTTCTGAATTCAAAATGTCGAGAATAGTCAAGAACCTGGAAATCGTGTTCAGTACACAGATAGAATAAATACGATTTTGCAGTGCAAGAAAAACTGTAAACCCACCGTTCATAGCTGTATTTTTTAGAGGCTAAAAGAAGTTCTGTCATATAAATGTAATTGACGCCGACCAAAACTCTTAACCGCTGCCGGGGATTACCATTCGTTTACTGTACATGTCATCCTGTGCTAGTTGACCAAATTACAAGAGGAAGGATTTTGCTGGAACGAAAGCTTTTCCTTCAATAGTTGTGGCTGACGGGAGCCGGACTTCCTGTCCTTACCATAAAAAACGGGTCAATTTTGTTCGAAATATAACTAAATAGTGCTAGTAGAGCCAGTGAATGCCTTTCATATAGCGTACAAAACTCTGCTGTTTGCACATAGCACATCTAGGCGTAACCAGTTAATAATTTTTAAATACTTTTAAAAATTAATTTAAAATGGGATTTTTTCTTTTTGCACGACTTCTCCATATGCATGTTCAGAATTACCTGTGTAGCCCTCACTTTTCAGCGCGGCCAAGGGTTCCTAAATTGATCTTATCAGAAATAAACATGCTGACTTGGCACAATCAAAAGTGAATAATTATTGTCAATTTATCGACTTACATTTTTATGATAACTTTTAATTCGACTTTTTCTTATCTTATTGTCTGTTATGCGCATATGAAAATAATTCTATCGTACATGCGCAATATAAGTTTTATATTTATTATTATTTATTTTATTGTCATTTATTTTGCGGCGTGATTAGGAAAGCGGCACCTCACTATTTATATGGTGAGTTGTTGTTACCCTCTTGCATTTAGTCGTATTTTATATCTACAAAGATGTGTCTTTTATGAACAAGTAAGTCAAGATCACTGTCAATTAGCGGATCCACAAGTTCAGTGAGTAGGACTGGGTTGGAGCAGTCCCCGTAGTAGCGTCATATCCAAAGTCATATTCAGTTTCAGCGTGGCCAGGATCATCAAAGGAAGCACTTCCTGTTTCTGTTATTCCAATCCCGTGATCAGCACGGCTACAGCCCCTTCCTCCTCCACCAATCATCATCACTGATCCATCACCATCATTCCAGTCACACCAGAAGCCTATCTTGTTGCTACTTTGGATGTTGCCACTACACTCAGCCTGTTGAAACCCGTCTGTTGTCTTGTACTGTCCACCATATTGAACCGTGCAGCTTCCCAGGCACCTGTCACTGGACCAAACTTTGCCGTTTCTAAAGCCGCCATAACTTGTGATTTTTGAACGAAATGTTTGTCCACCCAAACAGTTCCCTGTGGTCTGCAAAAGTGCCGTGTGACTGGAGTCATCACTACGTGTGATCTTAAACTCTCTGCCTTTGACCCGCCAAAAGGCAGCCGAGATCATGTCAGCGTTAACTAACGGATCAGTTGTTGCTCCAGTAGCATACTGTCGGTCATACCACCAGTCAGCACTGTCTTCCATCCAGTTTTTGCTGTCACTATTGGAGAATCGAGCAATCAACAACCAGCCTGAGTGACAGTGGCTCTGAAGTGGGAAGAAAATGAAACAAATATCGTGATCAAAGGAAGAACTCTTAAAACCGTACATTAGGGAAATAAGAACTTTGAGCGAACCCCCTGACCATTTGTTATCATGACTGCAAATGAAATATGATGTGAAGAATTATGCCGTCGGCCTTGGCAGATAACAGCCTCCGAGATTTGCATAAATCTTCAGATCGTAAGAGACACATAAGAAAGCCAAATCCAATAATTGTTTCATCATTCATTCAAAACAACTCGGTTAGCCGGTTACGAAGAATTAGCCGGGGAATGAGGCCTATCAGAGACGGAGACAAATTGTGTGTATATTGCGATGACGAAAATGTGGTATGTTTAGTATGTTTAGTTGAAGGCATCTCGACGTGAACTAAAATTTTGGATTCACAAGAAACCTTTTAAAAGAAGGATTCCAGCTTTAACTTGACGGTTTAACTGTAAATACTAAAATTTTGATAGCAATATAATGTTCTAGGTTTTTTTTAACAAGTATTTTTTTATATAATGTTTAAACACTAAACAGTGCAGTTTATCTGGCATTCTTAGACTCCCAGCAATGTAAATTCCTTGCGCTGTCTTAAATACAGAGCTCACGACCCCAACAGGAAAACAATTTCTAAATCTTTTAACTAAACTAAAGTATACAAGAAAGACAAGTAAATATGATAGTAATTTCAAACGTTGGTCTGGTTACGGATGGCGTAGACTACTAAAACAACTTCAGTCCGCTGAGAGCCTTTGAGGAAGATTTATAAATTGCTCTAAAATGTAAATTATAATTATTCTAAATAAAAACTACGGTTCTGTATAAAAAGGTAAATTCTAGTTGTACCTTGAAGGATTGAACTGTACACCCTGAAAGATAAATAATACAAAACTATCTAGAAAGTCATTTATAAATTGTTTTAGCAAAAAATAATTAAAAGTAAGCAGACAAAACAGAACTGAGCAATAATGGCCACTCTGAAAATTGGAATAGGTCACATTTGCTGTTTCTCAGCTACCCTTTTTTGCAAACCTCCATCCATTTCCCATCGCTAATGCTAACCTTAAGTAAGACAATTAATAGCTAGTTATTCACACGAGTTATTCTTTTTAAAATTTGTTCCTTTCTTGGCATATTTTTCTGTTTTCTATTCAATTTGTTTTTTTGTGGGTGTTTCGGTAACATACACCAATTAATGTATTTTCTATGACCTACGATGATTCTTAAATCATTTCGTTTCTATCAAGTTGGCAGGAATCTGGTACCGTATTAAACGGCTGCGGAGCGGACATTTGTAGAAAGAACAGTCGACACAAAAATGCTTCCATTAGTCACTTAAATAAAAATCAAGATAATAGTGATTGAGCCATCGTTAAAAATTTTTTTGTCAGTTCGAGGCGTGGTGGTTTGTCAGGCTGACAACATCCCCTTAGTTGGAAAAACACTGTAATTGTGTAAGTGTTGGTTGAACATTATTTTGCTTATTATCACCCGAGTATACCTTGACCAGTTCACTTTATGAATTCCGTGGCTGAAAGAGTACTCATTTGTGCACATAAAACTTGAAGAAAACTCACTCATGGCGTTAGTAGCTATTTTAACAGAAACAAATGATTATGTGACTTAGACAGTAATAAAGAGCCCTGACTCAGAACGATTCTTACAAAGAAGATTCTGTGATCAGTCCTTATGACCCTGCAGAAATCTTTGCCATCATGTTTTGCTTTTAAAAGAAATTAGACAGCGTCAGGACGTTAAAAAAAATTACGTCTATGACAAATAACATTACCTGTATAAACTACTTCAGACGTTACTTCCGACATTCCAAATTGGTTGGTTGCACGACAAGTGTATTCCCCAGCCCTCTCTCCATTCACGTTTCTAATGGTGAGGCATCCATCCTGCTGGAAATATGGAAGCGAGGCAAGAGCTGTTCCTGATCGTGACCACACCAACTGACCATCCGCCTCACAACAGAGCCTCACGGTGGATCCTTCGTCCGCAAACACTTGAGGTGGGGGCTTTCTTGTAAATATCGGTGATGCTGTATCAGCGAAAGAAATATTGAGGATTTTATATTTAGGTTTCAGTGTCTTAAGATCTGATAGAGATGTATTTGATATATCTTAGTAGTGACAATCTCAGCCAGAACAATAAGTGGTGACGAGAACCCACAGGTACCTTAAGCTCACGAGTGAGCGTAACAGAAATATTATGAGAGTTTGCATGGAGTTATATATGTAACGAACAACGGCATAACTAAAACTCCCTGGAATCGCCCAGAAACTGCCAAAAATGCTAAGAAAACACCATAAATTTAAACAAGGAGGCAAGGTAAGAAATTTTGATGTATTTATATTGTGATTTTTGACCCCTGAATAACGATCGCTTAAATCTCCATAAAAACCTTTATAATATTCGTAAGTTACGCAACAACAATTGTCACTCGTGCGCTTGGGTTACCTGCGAAGAACCGCGTCAAAAACAAACGCAAAACAACAATTTTGCACGTGCATTATACTTTTTCAACCACATCTCTTTGCCATCACTGTGAGGCAACGAAGAATTTCTCTTTCTCTATCTAAGCTGGATGCCGTCCCTAAATCCTGGTCTACAGCCTAAAGAGACGATCCGGACAATTTCTATTATAATCCAGTCTTAAGAATTCAAACCCAACTTTTGCAAGGAAATGTATCTTAAATTGAATTATATGCGTATGAATTCACCTGAAGGAAAACAACGACTTTTATCACTCTCTTTTTTGTACCAGAAAGTAATTACCGTTCGACAATAAAGCCATAGAAGGAGAAGTGTCTTACCTTTTATTCCTAAGATGGTCACTGCTCGGAATATTCCATAACCAGTGACGACTGTACACAAGTATGATCCAGTGTGTGATCTTTGGACATTATTGATATGAAGAATACCATTTGTTGTACTAATGTCACGGAGCAAGTTACCTTCCAACTTGCGCCAGGTTATTTTGTTAAACGATTGACCTTGAACCCAACAATAAAACGTTGCCGGCTTGTTCAGAAACACATACTGAGATTCTGGAGAAACAAATATTTTGGGAGGAACAACACATTCGCCTTTTGGTCCTTGAATACCAGTAAAGCCCCTGTTTCCTTTGTTTCCTTTAAATCCAATAGAGCCTTTTTCGCCTGGTGAGCCCATAAGTCCAGTGTCTCCTTTTGCTCCACGAGAGCCTACTCCTCCCTTTTCACCTTTTAGTCCCTTGTTTCCCTGCGACCCTGTAGGCCCTTGTTTTCCCCTGATGCCTTGAGTTCCTGTGAGGCCTTTAGGACCACGAGGGCCGGTTTTCCCAGGTGCTCCTTTCTCTCCCTTGTATCCAGGGTACCCAAGGGCACCTTTTTCTCCCTTAGGTCCCTGTTGACCTGTTTGACAGACCTTATCAGCTGTGCTGCACGCTTGTGTAAATTTCTTGTCGATTTCCTGGCGAATTTGCTGTAAAGATAATGCACCAGCGGTCGGGGCTATATTTCGTCTTTCTCGTAGATGCTGACCTAGAACGCTTTCTACGGTTTCTTGAAAATCTGTTTTGAAAAACAATATAGGAATTCACCCTCTGAGCGTCAGATTTCACGTGTAATTTCACATGACCTCTGATAACCATTGCGGTAAAAAAAAAAACAAAGTTAATTCGGACATCTGTCTTTGCCCACATACTAGGGACCTTAAGATCCGACGACGGCGACGGCAACGGGAACGCCACAAAAGCAATAGGTTTAATTAGCAAAACAACAATTTTGCACGTGCATCACGCTTTTTTGTACATTTCTTTGCCGCCACTGCACGACTACGACGTGAAAATGCCTAATTTCAAGATGTACAGAGGAAGTACACAAGCGACGACGAAATTTTCTCTTTCTTTCTGAACTTGCATATGGTTCTTAGGAATTCAACTTTAGGAGGGTTCGCCTACATTTGACAAAGTTAGTGACTTGGACTAATCGTGATGAAGATTGAAAGAACGCGAATTCACTTTTTCAGCGACGTTTTCTCTGCAGTCGCCATCCTCGGATCTTAAGGTCCCTACTTTAAATGTACGAACTACATACTAAATACTATATGTTAGGTTTTAACGTCGTGCATACAAACAAAATCATTTTAGATAAACATACCTTAGAGATAACATGAGATGAGGGGCGTATGGTATACCAAGATATAACCTTTAGGTGGAAACTTTATTTAAAACTTATACTAACCCAGCTGAAGCTGATACATTGGACATATTACCTCTGCATTAAACCTCATGCATAAAAACCCTGGCCGTTGACCAAATTTAAAAGTATGGGTGGTTTTTCTTCTCGTCGACAAGAAACAATTCTCCATGATACTCAGTAAATGGTTTTGAAAGTGATCTTTGCACGAATGAGTATATTTGTAGACATTTAAAATGAATAGAGATCATAATGAAGTGTCAAGCGGTTAATCCTGATCCTAAGGGTAGTTTCGAAAACGAAGCACTCGAAAACGAAGACCGAAGCACGAAGCACCCAAAACTCTGATCCTAAGTGCTCCTGAGTGCTTGTGCTACATCCTGTGTATTCAAAAACAGTAGTTCTGGACTTACCCACGCTTGCATGAACTCTTGAATCTCCTGTCGTAGTTTTTCCCTCTGTCAGTAACATCTCCTTCACAATAGTCTGTACTTTCATCTGCATTTCATCTTCGATTCGCTGAATTCTCTTTTCAAGTTTTGCTTCCATCACCTCTGCCTTCCTATGTACAACCTCTATCCTCACAAACATCAACCCAAAGACGAACAACGACATAGCAAAGATCACCAATGATTCTTTTTTAGAGAACTTGGTGAAACATGATTTGGACCCCTCTTCCATTGTGCTTGGTGTTTAGTAATTATTGCGCTGTGTTTGCGGCGCGAACGGAAATCAAGGTCTGGCAAGACTATCATTTGCGCAAGCTCTTAACACAAATATCGATTTCAAGAGGCTGTAAACAATTTATTAGTAGCTATATTAAGCTTCATGTGGTAGAAAAATGTTTTCACAGTTGCTGGTCTGGCTGATGCGCGCTTTCTTAGATCAAGCAGCTCACGTTTTTGACCTTCAGGGTCAAATGATGAGTCACACAAGGACAAACAGTATGCCAAATTTATCCTTCTGACAAGTTTCGCTGAGACACTTAGATGCGTCGAAAACATTGCTGCAGGCATTTTCACCCATTTTATCCGAGATAAAAGTATTATTCATGACCCGAAAATGATGTATATGGCATTTCACTCTCTTGCGATTTACCCAAGCCATACATTATTCTTTACCATTCACTTTTATTTTTTGTAGTCAACGATTCTACTACGCACGTCCTTTAATCAGCTTTTTTTTTGGCCCTGTTTATTTTTTTCTTCTTTCGGCAGTTTTGTTTCTTTCCTTAACTCGTACACATGTTGGGCTATCCTGCCAGCAAACTCTCCATTTCATCGGGGAGTCGCGAAAAGTCATGCCTGAGCGTCACCTGACAGGAGACACGGGAACGAGGGGAGAGCTTTGTTAGAAGCACTGGTGAGCCGTTTTTAAGCCCACAAACCTTACACTCTACTCGGAAATCAGACTAATTCGCACTAGCAACAAAGGAAAAAACAGAGTTCTTGAGAAAGAGGTAATATTCGTTACAGTCACGAAAGTTTGGTAGTGGTAGTCTATGACCTCTTCAGTAAAAACAGAGATGGAGCTCTATATCACTGAGTTACGGAAAGACTCATGGAGAGCAAGGCCATCTTTAAGAGGTTCATACGTGACTTGTTATTGTTATGATCAGAAATGATGAAAGCTTACTGGTGCTAAACAAAGAACAGGGAATTTTACCCTCGGTAGTAAACTGAAAGAGAAAGATGTCACATTGATCGTCGTGTCAAGATCATGGGATAAAAAAATAAATCCTTTTAAGTGGTTTGACGGAGTTATTTAGAACTGCCGATCATGGGCTATCCGTCCTTGCAAGAAGAGCCCATGGCCAAACGCGTCACAACAACTTGTAAGCCAAAAATCGTTTTAAATCACCACAACACTGGCCTGTGTAAAGGGGTGGGGGGGGGGGGGGGGGTCTGTACACAGGCTACCACTGCACAAGAATGAGCGGACTAGTCTCCATCGAACAATGACTTGTGGACGCTAATCTTAGATCAAAGGATGATGATTCACTGACAATCCTACAATGCAGACGCGGAAGGGGAATATGTAAGATAAGATGACGGTTAGAAAAAAATGCATTAAGTGACTAAAAACAGTTCCTTGTAAACCAAGAGAGAATGCTGTAAACCCGTTATCCGGTATCCGTTCCTCACGTCCGCATCACTTAAAATTAAGTACCGGTTTTACTCGATTAAACGCCGCACCCAGTTAGAAGAATGCTGCATTTATTCGAGGATTTCAAGATAAAACTCAGTAATGTGCACCATTCAGCGAACAATTTTAAAGATTCAATCTCAGCAAAAGAGCGAGACATTGGAACAATTTAAACGCGATCTATCTGTTTCGTTCAAATGATACAGCATGTTGCCCAGTATCCGGACGGTACCAGTATCCGGACAATTAAAACAAAAACTCAATCTTTGAGGCGCCCTTTTCAGTTATCGGTAAACGAAGTATTTCGAATGAAAGCTGAACATTTCAGCTTTAAGATGAAGGTTTTTGGCGAGTTGAAAGCTTGCGAAACAGTCGCAGAAGACGCCGTTCTGTTCAGGTGAATACACATTTCATGGCTAATATTTACGCTGTTTACTGCGCAGTAAAATTAGTGCTGCTCACAAAGGGTTGGTGATATGTCGTATTTTCAAAGAAACGGTTTTATATTTAACGTGAAGATACTTAAAGAAGTCAGGTTCTCAGAAAGTTTATTAATTCTTCTTGAAATTCGATTTGTTTGGAATAACGGAGCCCAGAAACATTCACTAAGTATTGATGTCAGGTGCCCAGTATCCGGACAGTTTTTTCTTTGCTGTACAGAATCGATGAATTAGCCGGGTACATTATCCGGATAAGATTTATTTCATATCTATAACTATAATTAAAGCTTAGGATATATGATATAGTCGTAAAATGGAATTCTACTCAACTCCGTACGGAAATTTTCTTCACTGATTCCGACGCGACTTGATTTCGTGTGCGCCTCTTGTTTCGCGTGACTGCTTTTTCTATATATAACCGAAAGCGTCGGAGTTGAACCTGGATTTCTCATACTTTCCCCAGTTGTGACTGCTAGAATGGGGTTGCAACGGTCTGAAAAATGTGACAAAGGGCTTGAGAGATGTGAAAGAAGGAGGAATTAGTGCTAGAAAAGCAGGCTTATTGTAGGGTCTGTAGGGACTGAGCATGAAGAAATCAACACTGCAGGTGAGACTAAATGGGAGAGTGACCTTTGACCGTCGCATTGAGGTCCCTTCGCCAAGCTTTTTTTTTTTAAATAAAAAATGAAGAAAAAAATTCGTTTGCAGATTGGGTAATTGAGCTAGCAAACCCCGGCTTCGACATGTCCACGGACGCCTTCCTTAAATCAGTGAAAAAGTTCCTAGACAAGGAAGTAAGAATTATGCTATTAAACAACCGCTCGCGTTCCCCACCATACCCCAGTCATTTGTTATGTTTTATTTCACGATGCTAGGTTATATTTTTGGAATCGATTGCGAGACTACTTTGCAAGTGCAAGAGAAGCTTATAAGTCGCTTGCCTGTCGAAATTTATGTACAATTACGTTATTATTGTTGTGTCCGGATACTGGGCCAGCTGTCCGGATACTGGGCAACATAGGAGTTCTGCAAAAATATTAATTTCGCGATGGAACCAGAGGCAAAAAAGTTAAACTGTCTTTTGTCATATTAAGGACTAAATAGATTTTCTCTGGGCCAAATTTCAGAGCTCTTGCGACCAACAAAGGAAAGTTATTGCAATGTTAAACTGAAGTGTCCGGATACTGGGCAACATACTGTATTTAATGTCAGTGATTTTACAAAATAATATGATTTTCAAATAAACGCCACCCTTGAATAAACGCCCCATAGGAAACGCTAAAAGCCCAATAAGCGCCGCGGCGCTTAATCGAGTAGACGCGAAAGTCAATCCCATCAGGTGAGTATGCGCACGATAACTAGCTGCCATTCAGATCTAACCAAAATACTGATCCATAGCTGTTTTAAGGAAGAAACAAAGTACCATGGGACTGATTCTTGAAAGTCCCCGGAGCAGGGCTCAATTAATCCTATATTTTAAAGTCAAAATCTAAAGAATGCTAGTGTGGTGTTTTACCTCCTAACCAGCCTAATTTTCTTTTTCTTCATATTAAATGAATTCAAAAACACTGCAAACTTAAAACAGCCTTCTGGGCACTGTTATAATCGGGACCTTCGAGAAACGGGTCCTCGTTATGACCATAACACTACAGGATACGTTATTGGCCAATTCAAGGGTTGCCCGGCAGATATTGGCCAAATTTTATTAGAATCCGAATTGCAATTGATACATACAGTCATCTTCACCGATATGATCAAGGAATTTTTTGTTACTTGTGGGAACAATGTAGGCAATCCCAAGGGGACTCACAAGACACTTTATTGCCGTTTTATACTAAACAAAATAGTTCAGTTTGGATGTAACACCTGCTAGATCCTACCCGGAAATAGTTAACAATTATTCTTTGAAATCGAGGTGAATAGTGGCAAAATATTTACCGAGACGCGAAAGCGGCGAGGTAAATATTCCCAAAGCCACTATTCACCGAGATTGAAAAGAATAATTGTTTTAGTATATACACATGAAGTGATCTCAACAAAATCAGAGAGGAAACCATTCAAAAGTACGATTTGATTGACAGATCAAATCACGCGTAAGTTTAAAAATAGATCTTTGCAGAAATTTCCAACATGGCAATTCACAAGTTTATCATTTCGCAAACAACAGCGTAATGGCTTAAATGGAACCGCTAAAAGTTTGAACTGTTTCCTTACCTGAGAAGAAAAGTAGAGCTGTGTTGTTTTCTGTTGACTCGCCACGTTTATAGCCAAAAGGGTTTGTTGTGTCGTTCTTCGCATGAAGTGCTGACAAAAATGGCGGCTCATTTGCTCGAGGTAAGACGTCGTCTTTCTGTATCATTCTTTTTCCTGTTTACTTGAAACGTAGAATTTCTGCAAACATTTCCTTTTAAATTTGTTTGTCATAAATAAACTTCGATTTTTGAGCCAAAATTGTCTTCTTAGAAAACGGAAACGGCTTCTTCTACGCGAATACACGGGAGTTGTAAACAATCCATCGAGCACAAAACTCCTGCTACTACTGAGTGCTACAGTAAATTGAAAAACGCCGTATTGAATCCTTCCAAGTCTTTTCTTGCCTTAAAAAAAGTCAGCCCTAGGATTCTGTCGACTTTTAAAAGATCGTTCTCTAAAAAATGGGAAAAACACTGAGCTCACACATTATCCACTCGCTAGGAGGTGAATATTGTTGAATAGTCCGAGATAGCGAACCAATCAGATTGCGTAAATCACCAAGATCACTGAGTGTGTATATACTAATATAAGATACAAGGTTATTATTCAGCAGTTTTCAGATGCAACGGAAGCCGTATTATTTTGAGTGGACAATTGAATATCTAAATGTTTCTGGACATAACAACTAAATACGATTACCGCAACACTGAATAACATTTATTTAACAAAACTGATAACTTCCTTGACTCCAAACAATGCACCTTAGAATAAAGGCAAAAATCAGGTGGTAAAGTTTTTAAATAACTCTTGACTGATTTAAGCTACCCTCGATACCCCGAGCGTAAAATGTACTAAGTTTTTAAACCCTTAGAAAGTTACATTTATGGAAAAATTTTAAGCCGTGGCCTTTATTTCAAATGGAGGTGAATGGCTAAATGTTTCTAGGTTGAATGACATTTATAAAACAAAAAATTGTTTGACCACAAAAAATACTCGTTTGGAATAAAAGCAAAGATGTGGTGGGGAAGGTTTTTGATAACTCTGACATGATTTAAGCTATATATATATATATATATCCTCGAGATCCCGACCATAAAAAAGCATCCAGTCTGCCAATCCTTCGAAAGTTGCATTTAGGAAGTAATTTTATGACCATTGCCTTCCGGATTCATGATACCGGATCCAGTGTTTGCGGCGCGAACGGAAATTACGGTCTGGTAAGACTATCATTTGAAAAAGCTCTTAACACAAATATCGATTTCAAGAGGCTGTAAACAATTTATTAGTAGCTATATTAAGGAGAAGGTATGGGCATAACAAGTGTCAGTTTACTGCTAGAAGGTATCCTATTGAGACCTCTAAGATTAATGGCTTTTGCTCAGCTGTTTGCTGACCTTGTCGGCGGTTGATAAGCAAATATAATGAAATAGGCTTTATGTCGTGCAAAACAAATGATTACATTTAGATGAAATATTGCCAAATACAAGACAGGGCCCAAGATGGCAATTAAAAAGGAATTCCTTGCATTGTTTGTTCACCTCTTTGCTTCATCTGGTAGAAAAATGTTTTCACAGTTCCTGATCAGGGGCACCCAACGACGGTTTCCTCCCAAATAAATTGAAAACACTTTTTGAGGCTATCCAAAGTCCTTTTAGATCTCTAGAAGTGCATTCCAAGCGGGGATATAAAATTTGTAACTGTTCGGTCATCGTTAATAAAGGAACTTGAGTCTTTTCGAATTTACAAGGGCTTCAGTATTATTTTCCCGAAAATTTTAAAGGCAATTTAACTTATTGCCAAAGTGTCTGATTTCTCTCTCCATCAAATTTTTTAATCCGAAAATTTTAGGTTTGAATTTCTCGACGAAAAATAGCCTAACCTAGGGAGTGAATGTGAAAAGTTAAACTTAAGAATTCGAAGGGAATTTCAGTTATTAGATAAGCTTCGAAAATTCTGCATAAATGGAACGGCCATCTAGAACTTTTTAGCCGTCCTCAAGAAATAGAAAATTCTAGGTAATATTTGCTTCTCCGAACACATTTTACAGTAAACAGTTGTTGTTGGGTGCCCCTGGCTGATGCGCGCTTTCTTAGATTAAGCAGCTCACGTTTTTGACCTTCAGGCCAAATGATGAGTCAGACAAGGACAAACAGTATGCCAAATTTAGCTTCTGATAAGCTTCGCTGAGACAGTTAGCATTGCTTCGGGCATTTTCACCCATTTTATCCGAAATAAAAGTACTATTTATTGTCCGAAAATGACTACGTATGTGGCATTTCACTCTCTTAAGAGCCGTACATTACTCTTTACCATTCACTTTTAATTTTTGTAGTCAATGATTCTAGTGCGCACGTCCTTTAATCAGCTGGTTTGTGGCCCTGTTTCTTCGTTTTCTTCTTTTTAGCAGTTTTGTTTCTTTCCTTAACACGTACACATGTTGCGCTAGCCTGCCAGCAAGCTCCCCATTTCATAGGAGAGTCGCGAAAAGTCATGCCTGAACGTCACCTGACAGGAGACACGGGAACGAGGGGAGAGCTTTGTTAGACGCAGTGGTGAGGTTTTAAGCCCACAAACCTTACACCCTACTCGGAAATCAGACTAATTCGCACTAGCAACAAAGGAAAAAACAGAGTTCTTGAGAAACAGGAAATATTCGTTACAGTCACGAAAGTTTGGTAGTCTATGACCTCTTCAGTAAATACAGAGATGGAGCTCTATACCACTGAGTTACGGAAAGACTCATGGAGAGCAAGGCCATCTTTTAGAGGTTCATACGTGACTTCTTATTGTTATGATGAAAAATGATGAAAGCTTGCTGGTGCTAAACAAAGAACAGGGAATTTTAGCCTCGGTAGTAAACTGAAAGAGAAGGATGTCGCATTGATCGTCGTGTCAAGATCATGGGATAAAAAAATAAATCCTTTAAAGTGGTTTGATGGAGTTATTTAGAACTGCCGATCATGGGTTATCGCCTTGCAAGAAGAGCCCATGGCCAAACTCGTCACAACAACTTGTAAGCCAAAAATCGTTTTAAATCACCACAGCACAAGAACGCGCGGACTAGTCTTTCTCGTTGCCTTCGAACAATGACTTGTGGACTTTAATCTTAGATCAAAGGATGATGATTCACTACAATCCTACAATGCAGACGCGGAAGGGAAATGTGTGAGAGAAGATGACGGTTAGAAAAAATGTATTAAGTGACCAGAAACAGTTCCCCGTAAACCAAGAGAGAATGCCGTAAACCCGTTATCCGGCACCCTTCCCTCACTTCCGCATCACTTAAAATTAAAAACCGGTTTTACTCGATTAAACGTCGCATCCAGTTAGAAGAATGGTGCATTTATTCGAGGATTTTCAGAAAAAAAACTCGTTAATCTACACCATTCAGCAGACAATTTTAAAGATTCAGTCTAAGCAAAAGAGCGAGACATTAGAGCAGTTTTAATTAAACATGATCTATCCGTTTCGTTCAAATGATATTCACAAACTTATCTCAGTGATTGTACAAAATAATATGACTTTGAAATAAACGCCGCCCTTGAATAAACGCCACACCTGCCACATCGGAAACGCTAAACTCCCAATAAGCACCGCGGCGTTTAATCGAGTAAACGCGAAAGTCAATCCCATCAGGTGAGCCAATATACCGATTCACAGCTGTTTTGAGGAATAAACAAAGTACCAGGGGCCTGATTATTGAAAATCGTCAAGGCTCAATCCTATATTTTAAAGTCAAAATCTAAAGAATGTCAGTGAGGTTTTATCTCCTAACCAGCCTATTTTTCTTTTTCTTGATGTTGAATGAATTCAAAAACACGGCAAACTTAAAACAGCCTTCCGGGCACTGTTATTATCGGGACCGGTCGAGAAACGGGTCTTGGGTATGACAATAACACTACGAATACATTAGCTTATTAGATTTTTTATTTTTATTAGAATAAATTGTAATTGATACATACAGCCATCTTCACCGATAATCAGGAAATTTGTTTCTTATGGGAACAATATAGGCAATTCCGAGAGGACTCGCAAGACAATTTTTGTCGTTTTATACTAAACATAGTTCAGACTGGTTTTAACACCTGCTACAATAGATCCTAGCCGGAAGGAGTATAAGATATAAGGTTATTATTCGGCAGTTTCAGGTGCAACGGAAGTATTATTTCGGTTGTCAAGTGAATGGCTAAATGCTTCTTGACATAACTGACTAGATACGATTACCACGACACTGAATAACAACTTCCTTGACTCCTAAAAATGCTCTTTTAGAATAATGAATGAAGTCTTCATTTATTGAAGACAAAAATAGCACCCACAAGCATACGTGCGAGTTAACAACAATCGCGTAATAATATAAACAAAAATTAAAAATATAAATATAAAATTAAAAAGACATCTATAGATAAAACATCGCTTGAACCTTTCAGTCCTAACAAGCGGCAAGATGTAATTGTGACCCCTGTCTCGTAATTTCCGCATGCGCTTCATAGGGCGGGAGAAGATCATTTAAACAGTGACTGTCAGTGGCGTATGGTCTCATAGTTCCTAATCTCTTTCACGTATAAAATCAGTTATGGCAGTGTACCGAGCAGTATAGCCATACTTTTATTGCACGCTTACAAAACCTATTGAGAATGGTATTTGCTACCACAGGCGCAACGACCCAGACTTCAATAGCATACCGTAAAGTTCCCAAATATAAGTCCCCCAAGCGGGTAACGCAAAAAATCCTCCGTTAAATCGCTCCTCCAAATATAAGCCCCCCGGGGGCTTGCACTTGGAAAATTACCCTCAAATACAAAGTAAAGCAAAGCAAAAACGGTAAATTTACTTCCAATTATAAGGCTATAGCCCAATCGATTAAGAAAGGCAAATTTTCCTCCGTAAATAGGCCCCTCCGAATATAACCCCCTCCAAAAATAAGCCTCCCAAAATGGGCCTTTGAAAAATATAAGCCCCGGGGCTTATTTTCGGAATTTTAAGGTAACTGAACAAAGACATAGAAAGCCTATCAAATGGCAGTATAAATCGAAATGCGTGTCCCTTTTGCATGGCTGCTCGTTAAATGTTACCGGCTGCCAATGTTATTTCCCCTTCCTCTCAATATCCTTCATGGGTGCTGGGATTGCTTTCTTAGTATTTCCTCTAACCAGCATTTCCCACTTTTTTTAGGGTCAGGGTCATTCGATTCTCAATAGACCAGCGTTGAATATTTTTCACCTCGACCAAAGATATAAAGTGGTAAAGTTTTTAAATACCTCTTGTCTGAGGCTATTCCTCGATATCCCGAAAGTAAAATGTAATAAGTTTTTAAATCCTTAGAAAGTTATATTTATGAAAAATTTTTAACCTTTGCCTTCTGCATTTTAAATGCAGGTGAATGGCTAAATGTTTCTAGGCCGAAAGACATTTACAAAGCAATAACTTATTCGACCACAAAAAAATACTCGTTTTGAATAAAAGCAAGAAAAGGAAAGTTTCTTCAGTGATAACTCTTGACGTAAGCTATCCCTCGATATCCCGACGTAAAAAGTATCCAGTCTGCCAATCCTTCGAAAGTTACATTTAGGAAGTAATATTAAGCCGCGGCCTTCCGCATTCTTGATAGATCCTTAAAGCATTGCCGTTCAAATAGTACTGACTCGGTGTTCGACGTTCTCTTCAGCTTAGATTTTTAAGGTAAAACCCTTTTATTAAAAATAAAGATTGGGATCTAATTCAGCCAGTTTAAATTTGGCACCCTTGATTAGCTATAAGACACTGCCTCTCATAGCAGTTAGGCTACGTGATTCAGAGACGGTAGTAACGTTCAAAACACAAAGTTTCTTCCGTTTATCTTACTACTTAAACTGCTTGGACCCTTTTGCTGAAACTAATTTCCCCTTTTGCTGAAGCGCCAGCTCATTCGTCCTCATCTGGGGCTCTTAAATTTCAGATCAAATATATACAGAGTCCTAAAACAAAAACCGTAAACTTAACTCAACACGAACCAGGATGGAACGAGCAAAATCGCGATGCAATAGCCTCTTGGCCATTGGGTTGTTGGGGAACCTCATACTGACTCTCGCTTCAGTTGGAGTCGTTATTTACAAAGTGCGAGTTTTGGAGGAACAGGTGTTTCAGCTTCAGTCCAGGCCGCCCTTGACATTGCAGGCTGAAACTATCGATAGTGGAGATTATGAAACATCACATCGAATGAAACGATCTTCTGAGTCTGTTAGTGGGTCCAAAAACTGCGTCAGCTGCCACAATGCTTGTGTTAAACTGTTTGGCTTAGGAACGTCAGCTAAGGTAAAAATAAATGACCCATAATCATGAAGAAGAGGGTATTTTTGATTCCCTGTTACGCTATATTCTCTATCTCTCACCTCTTTGAAATGTAGTTGTTTTCTTGTATGAACAAAAAGGGGACGAATGTTGATGATGATGATGATGATGGTGATGAACATAAGGGGCCTTCTTGAAAATCATTTTAAAATCCAAACATACTATAATTGTTACTGGTCTACGCAACCATTTTCCTTTTTCCCTATTTGCGCTGTTCTGTCCATTTTATCTATTTTTTTTTAATAATAATAATAATTTTATTCAACTGTAAAAGTATGTACATAATTTACAGAAATATTTGAAGAAAGAATTAAGCACTACATAACATTAAGAATGATATAATCATAAAAATACAGTCACTGTGTCAATAACGCAGATTTCCTAAACACATTCCTTGCGGCTCAGATACGATCAATAACTCTTGCAAGCAATTTCGTTTGGTTCATTTTTAGATTAGGATTTTTCAATCCTTCTTGTAGTAGGAAGGGATCGGTGCCCTATCTGACAGCTCTCTGTTGAAGGAAAACAGGTGCATCACCTACGACGCAAAGTCCATCTCAGTAATCCAAAAAATCTTTTTGTAAACAATGGGATGATCAATGTCCGGGCGCTAAGATAATTCTTTGATTCCTGTACTAGTAACCTGACATTAGCCCAGCACACGCTGACATATTCATATTATAATTAGGGTCAATTACTTTGTTGTCGCTGGCTTGAACCGACTTTATTATAAGGAGTTGTTTCTAAACGTGCATCACACAACGCAGGTAAACGACCTTTTTCTTCTCAGAACTAGGAAATATTAAAGAACCTTCTAACAGATTCCGGATAAATTATTTATACAGTTATTATTGATTTCAACATAATATATGCAAGATACGAGTTATTTTTTCATGATGAATGGAAAGTCGCAATGATCGATGACACTAACAGTTACAAGTTTAATTGCATTGTTTTGTTTTGTTTTGTTTTTTTTTCTTTAGGTTTCTGTCAAATCTAACAATGGCACAGATAAAGACGTAATTTGCACAAGAGGTAAGTAAACTATTTCCCAGTAAATGTTGCTGAATAAAGGATTGTTGACTAAATTATCTGGACAAACCCTGCGGTAGTCATCTTCAGAGTCAATAACTAAACTTGGATTTCACTGGTCGTCTGCCAGAGTTCAGTCTGGATATTTTGGGTTGCAATAAAGCCGCTATAAAATGCGACTGATGCATTCAATCCGTCTTTTGACGGTTTTTATATTAACATTTCTTTTTATGCGAGCTTATGAATCGTGACGTTTTTATTTGTGTGATTATCTGATTTTTTATCTATTGTGTACATTTATCTATTTTGTAGTTAGTGTCTAGTTTTAATGTCAATTTCTTGTGATTATTTTTACTTTTTAGTTCTATCTAATTTTTTCTAAACAGCGCCTTTGAATCTTGTAGAAAAGGCGCTATATAAATGGATTATTGTTATTATTATTATTATTATTATTATTATTATTATTATTATTATTATTATATGCTGCTGCATTCAGTAGTCAAATTTGCGTAATACAGTAAACGCATATTTAACAAAAGAGTCATATTAAGATATAGTAACAACTTCCGAGAAGTCTACAATGGACTATTCTCTTCGTAAGTGAGACATATTTATACTCTTTCTTTCGAGCCACTTCTTTTCTTTCTTTATCTATTTTCTTCTCTTTCTTTCTCTTTTTTTTTTTTGGAGAAAAAGACAAAAGTGCAGCAGTTCCGCGCATAAAATCTCTCCATGTAGCAAGAACGTATTAAGATTTAAGTTTCTCAGGGCTTGTCACTGATAGGTAACTTGTTGATTTAAGGTGAACGTGGGCCGCAAGGAAAACAAGGACTTCGAGGCAAGCGCGGCAAGCAAGGTGAAGCAGGAAAAGCTGGTAAACAAGGACCACCTGGCGAAAGAGGCCCCCGAGGACCCAAAGGAAGACCTGGAAAGGCTTTTTCAGGAAACACATCTAAACTGATTGAAGATATAGGTAGCTATACACTTAAGATGTACGACGGGGAAAGACCAAAATTTCCTTACAATTGACTTGACCGTTAACTGTTTCTCACGAAAAAAAATTATGGCCTAAATAGTGGACGGGACGAGAACTGAGGGTCACCATATTTCCAGGGGCGGATCTAGGGGGAGGGTGCAGGGGGTGCGCCCCCCCCCCCCCCCCCCGAGATGACCTGCGGTTTTCTAATACAACTGGTATTCTGCAAAAAAAACTATGTGGTTTATTGGTGTTGAAGTAGAGCAAGAGACGAGTGCACCCCCTCCTGAAAAAAATCCTGGATCCGCCCCTGATTTCCTTTCTATTTTGCTAACTTCCTCTGGATTTGAATGTCATTCTAAGTATTACGCGGAAGGCAAAATCCATTTCACAAAACTCTTACCATTTGCAGTTTCATTCAGAATATGGAAGTAGCGTTGATCAAACACACGGCAGTAGTGAATGTTAAATCCCTCTCACGCAGATGTTCATTGTTAGGTAGAGTAATTGGGTGAATTCACTTTTCAATTTACCCCAGCCGGTTTTGGAGGTAACAAATATAATCTTGAAATAGACTACTAACTGCAGTTATTATTGTACGGAGACTAATTACCGAGGCTGCATATTTAAATACCCAGATTTGCCCAAGATCAACACTGGACCTCCTGCCAGCTTAACTACAAGGGAAGGAAACAACGCTTCCTTTTCATGCTCCGCCAGTGGCATCCCTAAACCGACGATCACGTGGTACAAGAACGGTGAAGCGCTTGACAGTGCTAATTATGATGCAGATTCAGGAGTGTTAACCCTTAACAACATTCAGTTTGCTGATCGAGGTGTATACAAATGCGAGGCGAGGAATTTCCTGGGGTTCGATTCTGCAACTGTGGAATTATTTGTTCAAGGTAGGTGTTACCTTAGGCCCGTTTCAAACGTCGTGCTACTGCCGTGCCGAACTCAATTGATCGAATTAAATTCGACTTTAGCGAGGCAGTAGCTTTAGCAAGGCAGTAGTTTGAAACCAAGTCGTGCTCCCGCCGTGCCGAACTCAATTCATAGATTATAAGCTATTATAAATGCATTAGAATACATTTAAAAGTTTGGTAAACCGTTTCTTTACTTTTGTGTTGTGTTTTCGGCAACAGCCGGTCTATTCGATTGAATTAAATTCGACGTCTGAAACCAAGTCGTGCTAGGGTCGTACTGCAGTCGAGCTACAGTAGAGCCAACTTAGCACGGCAGTAGTACGACGTTTGAAACAGGCCTTAATGAAGCCGTAATATTCGCCAGTCCTTAAACGTACGGGAGATTTCTAGGATCAGTTCACAAAAGTTTAGTCCTTTTGTGGTTGTGTAAATTTATCTATTGTTGTTGTTTTTTTGTTGTTGTTGTTGCGTATATGCTGTTCTTAGTTCTAAGCAGCGTGCGACAGTTAACTTATGTTAATGATTGTCAGTGTTAAACGAGTGTATTACAGATACGACTCATTTTTGAGGGTTTAAACTTAAGAACCACTTAAAAAAAGACATGAACGTTGATTTGGTTCAAGAAAATAGCGGTATTTAATTAACTCGGGCATGAACTAAATGTCCTTTCCTAAAAACCCCTCCGCTCATTTCATTAACATTACGTAAACAATTTTGCAGTGCCACCACGCTTTGTAGAGACACCTGAGGTATATCACGTGGGATACGAGACTTGGGATACCACTATATCATGCAATATCTTTGGATATCCACCTCCCGTAATAAGATGGACCCGAGCATTCAGGCCATTGCCTATCAGTCGTCATGTGATTACTGGAAAAGACCTTATTATAAAGGATACCGAGAAGATAGACAGAGGACCAATCATGTGCCGAGGCGATAACAGTCTTGGTCACGTGTACGCGCTGATTGTACTGGTGGTGAAGCCTGTTGGTAAGGATTAAGTCTTAAGAAGCCCCCTATCCATTCCTGTCTTGAATTTTAAAATGTAGGGAATAGTATAAACGGAGAGTCAGAAGTTATCTTTTTCGAACAAGACCCGAAATGGCGTTAACCTCCCGAGGAATATTTTTGCTGGTTAATATAACCCCAAAAAAATTCCCTTAATATTGACCCTCATCAATGTCCGCTTCAAGGTCACACGTACGGCAGATAACAATAGTACTGTTTCTCGACTTATTAAGTCCCTGAGCGAGGTACCATGAGCGACCTATCATTGCATGTTAACCGCGAGTTTGTTTTCTTATTCTGTGGCGCTTTTTTATTCTGATTTCTAGTCAATCCTGTTATCACCACTGCACCACCCTCCTTCATCGCAGTTACAAAGCTTCACGATACAGTTAAAATGCTATGTGCGGCCCGGGGCTCCCCTGTCCCTAGAGTGGCGCAAGGATGGAGTAGTGATTTCTACCAACACAACATCAACGACGGTAGAAGAAGTAAACGGAGAGCTTGTTATTCCTCGATTTGGTCCCGCTGATCAAGGCGTCTACACATGTTTCTTTAAAAACTACGACAATGGAACAGCAGAAACCGCAGCTACTGCAGGTAAAACAGTTATTACAAAAAATATTAAATGTAAGCTTAGGAACGGAGGTGTTTCAACCTACCTAAACACTTCGGCCACGATTGCAGTAATGAAGTTTTCTTTATAGATCTTTTTCTCAATGAACGTTGTTCCGAACAGTCTAGACAAGTTACGGTAATGTTTATTATTACATGTTGAAGTTACATCCTCAGGCATATTCCTACGTAAAAAAAAATAAAAAAAGAAAAGAAATATTCCTACGTAATATAATAACATTACTAAATAAACTGTTCTTTTTTTTATTTAGAACTTGTCGGCTGTGGAGACCCTGGTGTGCCTGTACATGGCTTTAAGATTGGAGAGAATTACTGGGCAGGACAAATTGTTAAATATACATGTGACACAGGTTACTTCATAGAGGGGCCTACAAACAGACTATGCCTAGAAAATGGAAATTGGAGCGACGTCGTTCCGAAATGTAATGAACAGGAGTATTTTATTGACTATATTCTGTTCTCAATTATTACTTTTTTCTTATTAATAAGTAATCAAAAAATGGTCATTGAGAAGCTGCTAATGATCTGTGGTAAAGAGAGCCGTGAACTATGGAGAAAAATGCAAATAAATTGTCCACGATCTTTATGATTGCTTTTCACTGCTGGTGTTAGAATTAAACTGAGTGCTTTTACTCCTGCATTTATTAAACGTTTGAAAAAGACACACTTATTGTACATATGTTTCCGTACGTTTATAATGAGTTTGTGTTTCTTAGGCCACCGCTTCTGCAATGAGCCTTCTCCAATTGAAAATGGTTACATTATAGCAACTGAATTCTGGGAAGGAAAAAACATAACCTACAAATGCAACAAAGGTTATTGGCTGAGAGGACCGCCGGTCAGGGTTTGTGATGCAGCAACCGGAAACTGGACCATGGAAGCACCAATTTGTGAAGGTAGATTGTATTCTTGGAAAAGCTGAATCACGCTACTAGTTGATTCCAACGCGACTGTTCTAAGAAGTTGCTCAGTAAAGTGGAAGACTATTAAGGAAGTCAAAGCTCTCTCTTGTCTTTTCTTCAAAAGTAACAATAAAAAAACAATTATTTATAGCAAGGCAGTGAGGCAGATACTTTAAACGATTTGGATTAATTTTTGTCTTTTCAGGAGATTTTATCTGAGAGAAAACTTTAAGCCTTCTACCAACCCAACCCTTCAGTGTGACTTCAAACTGTGCAATATTTTAGTTAATGACACCTGTTTGTTTATTATGCAAAGTTAACTATAAAAGCATTGGCTAGTTTCAAATAAATAAGTTGCAGTAGAATCAAATGCTCAAGTTTTTTCAAACATTGATCAATTTTGCAGGGCCCGAGTTTGAACCATCAAAAATCATCCTTAACAAAACCAGGTACTGGGAACTACTGAAGAGGTGGTTAGAGCCTGTATCTACATTACCCACTAAATGGAAGCTGTGTTACCGAGCCACTCACCACGGATGGAGTTCCAGCACATTCCACTCACAATGCAATGGCCTGGGTCCCTCAGTGACCTTCATAAGGGTGGGAGAGTATATCTTTGGGGGATACACCGACCGAAACTGGCGTAAGTATTCTATTACCAACGTTATTTGGAGTGCGTTCTTTTTTTCAACAGAAATTAGTAAAATGCAAAGAAAGGTTTTAAACTGTAGCCGGCGTACTGTTAAGAAGAAGAAGAAGAAATATCAGAGTTTTATGTTAATACGGCAAAGAAATGTTTGAATTCGCTATTATAGTCGTGTTAGTAAACGGAAAGCGCTACCTTGATGAACCTTGGTAGTATGTATGAAGAGAAGATCAGAATTTAGAAAAAGACACACTCTTCATGCACTAACCGGTATGGCCGGTGCCTTACGATTGTGAAGTATTTTGAACATTATTTTTAAGATCTGTGTCTTATCTTCTAAATTCCTGCCTGTTTCATCAAGTGGTTTAAGGTTAGTTAGAACATTTTGTCCACATTGGTGTTTTCCTGTGTTCATCTGTTGTTTTTACTAGTACTTGAATTAAAGCTTACAGGGGCACCTAGCGACTTTTTTCTGTGAAATAACTGTTCGACGGAGCAAATATTGCCTAGAAATTTCTAAAGCTTGACAAAAGCTGAAATTTTCTGGATAACCGTTCCATTCGTCTAAAATATTCGGAGGTTATTCTAATAGCTTAACTACGATTTTCGAAGGTTGTGTTGTTCACATTTCAGTGACATTTTAATACCAAGATATTGCGATTACTGTTAAAAAAAGTCTCGTAAAACCTTCATTTGAGACATTTCTGGCGTATTTGGAAATATTCGGTCGTTGGGTGCCCCTTATGCTTAGCACGATGATTTACCTTGGAATTTTACTATCTTTCGTATCTTGAACTGTGCTCACATTGTGTGTGGCTCCTCCTTAAATGGTCTGCAATTGGTATAGGATTTAATGGAGTGGAAATCAATTGTGGAATTGCGCACATTTTAGGCATCCTAATGATGAACAGTTGCTAGTTATAGAAATTTCGAGCAACAACAATTTGCTGTTTGTCTTCTTTGCATTGGCCTTGTAAGGAGTCATACTTACAAAGATGATATTCTTTGGGAGGTCAGCGCTAACGTTGTTTTATTTCTCCTGATGAAGTCCATCTTTGCTAGTTTTCATTGGTGGTTTCTACCTTCTATCAGGTCTTGCCGATCGCAACCGTGTAGGTACACTATTCATCCTCATGGTCAGCTAATCGAAACAAGACCAGGTTTGGTTATAAAAGCCGCTACTATTCGGCTTGTGGAGTAGGTAGTTAGTAAGAGTTTAGTAGAAGATAAAGAAATGAAGACAAAGACCTACAAGAAGACTCTTGGAGTCTTCTCCATGGGAAGCTAGTTGCTCGAGCCGCACTCCCACATTACGCACTCATACAGCCATATCACCCGGGCCGCAGCCACAGACACCGGCTGGTTTGTCTTTTAGACTGGAATGTGATTGTAAAGCGCGACTACCGTCTAGCATCACTCTGTTTTTCTACCGCTCAGTTGCTTTATTCTCTGATCAGAGTGTCTTATTTGCACTCATGCAGGGTCCCTTCAACGACAATTAAAGTTGTTTTATTTAGTTCGATTCATCGGCAAAGTTCAATATTCTATTAATATATATAACGGAACTGATAATTTTGTTCCAGATTCTGGCGGCCACTACACACACTCTCTCCATGGTTTCCTATTTTCCTTTAAAAACAAAGATGGACTGGAGCCTTTCAACCTTCACATCAAAAACTATGAGCATGGTATCTATGGAAACGATGGCTACGGCCCAACATTTGGTGCCGGCCATGATATTTACATCGTTGATGGTACCGGTTCCAACACCAACTCGTACTCTAATTTGGGTCACAACTACGTGCAAGTATCGGGCTACAAATATGGAGCAAGTGACACTCAAAGCCTGCTCGCTGGAAGCTACAATTTCCAACCCCACGAGGTGGAAGTGTTTTATCAGACTTACCAAAGCTAATGTACTTTAAGTTTTTTCTGCGAAAGTTTAAATATTTTGATCAGTCATAGCATCAGATATAATTAGAGCCAATCATTTTATTTAAATTTGTAAATTCCCAGTTGCAAACTCTGTGCTTTTTTAAAAACCCCTGCTTAGGCTTTTGGTTGTTACAGAATTGAAATAAATACCTAGGTTGATATGGAACCAAAGTAACCTTTTGGTTAATGCCCTTTTTGTGATCTTTTAACGATGGAAAATTGACTTCAGTTGATGAAACCAACATTTAATTAACCTTGAGTAACGCTATCCAACGGATATAAATCACAGGCCAGCGGATAACTCAGGGAAACCCCAGTTTTGTCATCCTCTGGATAGAAATCCATCCCCTGAGTGGGTAGCGACATCCACCTTTTGAAAAACTGGGGCAAAAAGTCTGGCAAACGATCTTTCGGTGAAATTTTACTACTTTCATCGGTTGTTTCTTATTTTAATTAGCGCACATAATTCAAGGAAGTCTAAAGAAGGATTTTAACACTGCACACACATTCTGCGCATTTAAGGTCTCGGTAAAGGAAAACGAGGTGCCCACAGAAAAAAATTCTAGTCGCGCGAGTATTTTCGCTACGAAGGCAAGTTATATATTAAATTAAAGCTAAAAGACTAAATTACCTTATAAAAGAATTTATTTCATCGAATTTCAAAAGGCGCTTAAGTTTTTTGCTCTCGAACTCAGAGGTATCGAGTTTACTGCTGAAGCTCCAGCCCTTTTGCGTTGTTAAATATTCACTTCCAACCTCGTCTAATGCGTGGGGCGGGAAAAGGCCCTGGCATCGGCTGGTCACGTGTCCCCTCGTACACCCTAAAATCCTGGGTGTAATAAATTAGCGCCATGAGAAAAGCTAAAATTATACGTAACCTCACAGCGCGCGATCTTGGGCGGCCTTTTATATCTCTTGACGATTAACGAAAAGTTTTACAAGATTTCCTTTTCGTCACGGATGCTGGCCATGGTAATTTTTTGCTTTCCTCCGATTTCTATGAAAGGAAAAGCGAGTAACATTTGTTAAACTTCTGATTTTAGAGCGGTATAAATGACAAACAAGCTATCGTACATGGATAAAGTATGTACTGGACAAGTCCGCCTTCTCGACTCTTAAGATATTTTATTTCATTTCTTGCGAAGTGGCCGCCGTACACAGCCTAGTTCTATTTACCTTAACTCTCAGCTATACCATAGCGACACGCGTTGGTTTAGACTTATCCTGTGTGACCTGTATTTTTAAAAAATTCATTGACCTCTGCGATCAAACGACTGGCAACAAAGAAAGACTTGGGCCCATTGAAAATTGACAGAGCTGTAGTTGATTCCAATCGATCAGTCAATCTTCCCTTTGATATAAGGAAAATCCTTTGTACTTATCCCCGGAAGAGAAAAGATATCAGAGGTCTTCAAATGTTTCTGCTTTCAGATCGGCGACCTGTCATCGTTCCTGGCTGGAGGGCTGATTTGCATCCGGCGCGGAGATTTGTTTGTTTCATGGTCGGGTTGCAGAGAAGACCAGATTCCATAAAGCATCTTAACGAACAATTCTATTTCAATTAAGTTCAATCTGTTTAAATTCACTGCACATCCTGTGGGCAAAGGCCCGCATTTTTGTTTGACATTGGACAAAATCACTCTCCGCTTGATCGTACAGTAATTCGACAGTCACAATGAATTTCAGTCGAATTTAGCCGATTAACAGCTTGGCTCAACTCTGAAGCATTTGATTGTCTTTGTTGTCCCAGGGGAAGGGCATTTGACTGATCTTGTTCTCCCGGGGGAGGGGATATTTGAATCTTTCTTCGCCCGACGTGGAGATATTTGACTGCCGACTCGCACGAAAAAGACTGAGACCGAACATATGTTTCCCGCTTCTACGCTTCACGCATGCGCCATACGGTTTGAAAAGATCAGGAAGTCATGGAGGCCAATGAGAGCAAGCGAAGGCTGAGTGGACTTCACTGTTTTGTCTTCAAATTTCGTTTGTTTTAGGGTGTTTTTGATCAATTGAACCTGTTAATATACTGTGGTATCAAAGTAAACGGAAGTAAAGAGAAACCGAGTCGATTTTTGCAAGTACAATTGATTATATGATTAGTGTATGGCTCATTCGCTACAATCACTGATAAAACTGACTTTCTTTGTACCCTTTACTAAGAATGGTATATCTAGACTTACAAAAATGTGGACTTTCTCCTAAAGGTTTATGTATTCTACGCAGTGTAACACGGCTTATGGTTAAAACGTATAATTGCAGCTGTAACAGGAACATGTATCTTTGGTGATGCAGCAACGTTTATAAAAGATTTCAGAGTTTTATTCGGAAATATTTTTATTGTGCCTTTCTTAGGTTCTGCCTTGGGATTGACAGCAATGTGCAGCCTGGGGTGGGGAAATTTAGTTGCATTTGACTGGAATGATTTGCCCGTGGGCAGGGAATTTGATTGCTAATTTTTGAAAAAAGTCAAATCCCCACCCTATGCCCTGCCTCCCCCCCCCCCCCCCCCCCCCCCCCGCCGGCATTGCATTGATAGGTGCATTAGCTTCTCAGGAATATTTAGGCTGTACACGTGACCAGCCGATGCCAGGGCCTTTTCCCGCCCCACCCATTTTTTAAGGGAAAAGCCCTAGGGACGAGGTTGATTCACTTCCTTTTTATTGCATCTGATTGACAGACAAAAGACCTAAAAAAGGGTGTGAGGAAATTTGCATATGTCTCGTATTAGCGGAATTATTGCATTTCAAACTAAAAAGTCGAATCTCGAGCGCGATTTACAGGGGCACCCAACGGGAAATGTTGAGAAAAAGACCTAAAAACAACAACAAAGCGTGAATAAAGTTTTCTGAGACTATTTTAAGCATTTTGGGAGATTGCTGGAAAAAATTATCTGTTCCTCACTCCCAGCAAGACTGATGGAAGAGTTCCCAGCCAGCAACCTTACAACCTGCAACCTGACTTACTGGGAAGTTTCATAGGGCACAATTCAGATCTTGAGTGGTAAGCAACCCATACAAGTAACCCGTAGCAGCTATTCTAGTCTTCAAATCCCCTCTGACACCCTGAATTATCTTTTTCCCAGCAACACTTTCCTTCCAAGGACTATTATTTCTTCCACATCTCCCAGCCAGCAAAAATTTGCATGAAGAACAGATATTTTGAGGAACAGATCCATTGGGTGCCCCTGGATTTACGCAAAGAAACTGACATAAAATGAGTTACAAAGGGAAATCGGAAAATTCCTCACACCTCTCCGAGGACAAGAGTTTTTCAAGTGCATTTAGTCCAGAAGGCACTCTCTTAAAGAGAACAAAAATGAAAAAAAGAAGACTGAGGGGGGTTGAGAGCGGATAACTGCAGCTATTTTTTTAAACAAAACCGACTGCAAGGCTGGCAGTACGGCAAAGGGCTGATATATTAGGGAGCTTAAGCAGCGACGTTTTTGAGCGACACACGTCAACCGGAAGTGGACGTTTTGCACTCTTGAGCCGTGATTTTGAACAAATTTTTGGGCAGATCGTCTCTATAAGAATTAAGACACTTGGCAATACAAATACGGTAGCGTCAAGGCTTGCTAAAAGAGAAAAAGGCTCACTTCCGGTTGACGTCCGTCGCTCAAAAACGTCGCTGCTTAAGCTCCCTATTATGGGCCAATATTTTCGGCTAGTCTAATTTAAGGCCAGAGCTATACCGAGAAAAAATATTTTTAACGGCTCCTAAAATTTAAAATTTGAGTTTTAAATTTTAGGAGCCGTTGAAAAATATTTCCCTCGGTATAGCTCTGGCCCCGAGGAAGGCTAATTTTGTTAGCCGAAATATTGGCCTATGTTAAATCAGCCCTTTGCCGTAGTGCCAGCATTGCATTCGGTTTTGCTTTGTTTCACACATCAAGTGACGTCTGGCTACAGCATCTCTTTAATCAGAGATCCGGGAAGAGAAACCAGTCAGTTTTATTTACGTGTTTCGTGGACCTCTGAGTTCAAACAATTTTTCCTTTCTGCATTGTTTTTTTACCACTCTAAAAATGATGAAAGTGAAGCCACTGAGCAAGTCTTTCAAAACTACGACCCACTTTCAAGCCTACCTAATTTCAAAAATTTGGTCTGGTCTCTAAGTGAGTGAGAATTCCTTTAGAAGCTACTAGCCATAAACAGCAATTGTTCTGATGGCGATGACACGCACTTTATGATTGTTTTTCTCGCTTTGATTCTCATTGCGTAAAAATGAGCTTAAGCTGATATGACGTACCCAGGGAGAAGGTACAAAAAATTAAGTACTGATTTTCATAAACATTACTAAACAAGTTCGCTCCTATATGATTGAAGTTAAGGGGATACTTGGTTTGAAGGTCACTGAGCCAGCTATGGAGGATTTTTTTAAACCAGACTTTAAAATTCCGGCCATCATGACGTCGTAGTGAGGAACAATAGGTAGCTAGGTTGAGTATTATCGTCCGCGGGTGAACGTAGTCTGAATAGGACTGTTGTTGACAGTGACTGACGTTTCGACAACCTGCGCGGTAGTCATCTTCAGGGTCAAATTGAGTTGTAAAATACCATCAAAGTACCATCAACTGACGTAAGTATGAAAAGTCTGGTTATAGACCTGATTGGTCAAATAAGTGGCGATGTTATTGGACGATCACACTCGAGATCAAAACCTTATACTTATGAAATGACTCCTGGGTTCAAACTGTTCACGGTTGAAAAGCAATAATTACAAAAAATATAAGGAAGTTACTATGAGAACGTTCATTTTTTGTTGAAGTGATAAAGGATTCGAAACAATTTATGTTTCAAGCTCTTTTTATAAATATGATATAATGATTCCTGTACTTCGTTCATGAAAAGAGAAAAGTACTTAATGCTAAGTTACAAAGTCAATAAACATGGTTATATGTCAAAAACAAAGCAGTCCAGTACTTAAACTTGTAGGATTCATCATAAGGAGACTGGGTGACTTCCCAAGGTAGCTAAAGGTCGCAACTAAACGACAACAAATGTCAGTTGCTATGTCCTTATCTTGAACTGATTTCTAACAGCATAAAAGGAACTGTTCAACAGTCCTACAGGAAGAATGTGATATATTTATCGATCGACGTGCTGGTTTCAACCACGAGCCAGTAGTATTATTTGACTAGCTTTTAGCTAAGTCTTCCGTTTCGCGCAAGGGTGGGACTTATTCGTCAACAATTCCTCACGTAGAACACTTTGGACACATTGGCAGCTATGTAGTTTGATGTAAAGCTTAGTATTCGTTAATTAAATTTCACAAAAAAACTGAATCCTACATTAATCTGTATAGTTGGTGTAATTTAGTTAATAAGATGATGAAACTTTGAAAACATTATTAGTAGCGATGCACGGAGGTTTTCATGGTAGTTTTCAGGACAAAGTCACGCCGATGTTAATTGAAGATGACATTTAATGGAAAAATAAAGTAATTGACTTTAGGGGGACGCATTACGCCAAGGCATGTTTGGCACGTTTAGGTCCTGAAGCAAGCTGATTCCTTGTTGTCTGAGGAACTCATTCAGCTAAACATGCATAATACTAAATTATATATTCCCCAACCACCCAGTTTGTTAACTAAACACAACAAAGCACTCTGCACTGCACCATGGAGCCCGAAAAATCTCGAGGCAACCGTCTCTTAGTATTTGCCCTGTTAATCAACTTAATTTTGACCATAACGTCTGTCGGAACCGTAATTTACAAACTGCAGATATTGGAAAGACAAGTCTTACAGCTTCAGTCAAGGCCAAAGGTGGCTTTGCAAGGTAAAACTAATAACAATGGAGATGACGAAGAAGGCGGGCTAACACAACGACGGAAAAGAGAATATGAGTTTTCTGGAGATGGAGCTAAAAGCTGCGTCAGCTGCCACAATGCTTGCATGCAACTCTTTGGTTTGGGAGCATCTGCGAAGGTATGTCTATTGAGGTATTTAATATCTTATAGTCAACCATGCATGGTCGTGTTGCCTATACTCAACTAATTTGCAAGCAAGCCTGTGGGTTGAATCCGTGACCAATGACCAATGCTAAAATAAAAGGTTCCTATTGAGCGCAGGACCGTTTTAGGCACATGTGGTTGCACACGCTTCGAATGTTCTAGCACTGTCAAGTCTTGTGTAATTGAACTAAGTTCGTCATCATTCCTTAGTGCACTGGTTTGTCAGCGTTTTGTGAGACTTTCTTCAGCTTTTTTCTAGCTGCTATTGTTATTGATTTTATTAAAACAGCGAATAACTGTATACCTTTACTTTCGATGATCATTTTATCAGCTCAATACACAGCTTCCATGAAAAAGAATACGAAGCTTGAAATTGGTGTGTGTGACCCTGAATAGGGTGATGTTCCAATGTATCTGATATTATTGGCTCCTTGGACTCAAGTGCACAATCTTCTTTTGCGAAGCTTTATTTCTTCTTATATTGTCTCATTCTCCTAGTCTTCCAGTCAGCCCCAGTCGTTTTTTACCGAGTATTAACCGGATATTTACTGATTCAGATCTACTGACCAAAGATCCGATATTGTACGTCGACGTCATTTTCCCCTTATCAGAACTTTTTGCCTTGCGCTACATCACTTCGCAGAAGGCTATTTTTACACAGGCTCGCGTGTTTGCCATTATTCTGAGATGCAAAGTAGCTACTAAAATATAATATTTTCTTCTACTCGCTCGACAAATTTTGGAGTAACAATCTTTCTATTAACGATATTAACAGCTATTGCCTAATTGGAAGGTCACGCGATTATCTAAGAGCTGTCTATTTGGGTCAAATTGAGTTTAACAAAAACAGGAAACCTATCACTTTTTTTTCTTCTGTTATTTTATTTTGTTGCTAGGTCGCAGTAAACGCAGCAAGCAATGGCACAGAAAAAGACGTAGTCTGCATGAGAGGTGAGAAACTTGATTGAAAATGCTACTGTTAACGTCAAACAAGTGCATTGAAGAAATGACGGCCACTGCTATCCTTTTGTTTAAAGACATACAGCTATTTAAAAGATTAACCTGGTTCTACTAAAGGCAGCGGCGGATCCAGGGGAGCCCCCCCCCCCCACCCCCTCTCCCTTATCTTTAGACCAAACTGAGGCCCCTAACCCCCTCGCCCCCCCCCCCCCCCCCCCACCCCTGCCTTTTATCTGAAGGTCTGAATCAGCCACTGAAAGGTACCCTTATTTTCAAGCAATGATTAGAAGTTCCTTGGCTATTACTGCTGATAACAGAACAATTTATAAACTCGTTCATTACAGGTACGTCATTTTTTTCGGAAAATTATGAATAGTGTCGAAAATCTCTACTTGCAGCTTTCCTTTCTGGTTTCATTTTTTCAAGTCTTTGGCACTGTTAGTAACAATCGTGATAACCTTTTGCAGGAGAACGAGGGCCCCAAGGGAAAAATGGTCGCCGTGGACAACGAGGCAGGCCAGGCTACATTGGAAGAGCGGGTAAACGAGGTCCACCTGGCGAAAGAGGACCCCGAGGACCCAGAGGAAGACCTGGAAAAGCTTTTGCAGGAAACACGTCCGAAATGATCGAAGACATAGGTAACACTGGATCCCAGGGAAAGGGCTCTATATAAACGTCAATATCGGCTAGAGGTTACTGTAAGTTTGATTGTTCGACATTACGAGTGAAAAATTTTGGCTCATACTCTGAACACAAAACAAACTTTTAAATTTCCGAAAAGTGTACTTCTTCAATCGTTTAACAGCCTTAAATTCCCTTTTCCCCTTAAGTGTTTTTTTTTTTAATTCTTCCTTAATATTTCTTACTTATTCTTGGTTTTTTTCTTAGGTATCGCCCAACCCCGTCCCCAGGGCGCTTTTCCCCAAAGCCAGGGAAAAGCGCCCTGGGGACGAGGTTGAAGTATCGCCAAATGTATGCGTTAATGTGATAAATAAGAAGATGATCAAAAATGGGTGAAGCAAACGGTTGGGGTAAGAAGAGTAGGGACTAACAAAGAACCCTTTTGTTTACCTCAGTGAAGTAATGCAATACAAGAGCTGCAGCTAATTTGCTTTTATACTGACAAAGGTAATCTAAATTCATATTCATAGAGCTGCCCAGAATCAAGAAACGACCTCCTTCAAATCTCACCACAGTAGAAGGAAAGAATATCTCTCTTCCATGCTACTCAAAGGGTTTCCCTAAGCCAGAGGTTACTTGGTATAAGAACGGTGAAATGATTGACAGTAGTAATTACGATGCTGACATGGGAACGCTCACGTTTCTCAGTATTCAGTACGCCGACAGAGGCTTGTATAAGTGCGAGGCGAGGAATTTCTTGGGATTTGATTCTGCGACTGTCGAGATTATTGTAGTAGGTATGAGACACTAATCTAAACTGTACTTTAAACAGTACATTTAAATTGTGGCAAAAATCTTATATAGAAAGTACACAACAAGTACTTCACACGGTTAGTATTCAAGTAGACTTTTGATAGATTGTGGTGTGCTAGCATAATGTTTGGTATAATTCATCATTACCAACACATTTTTTTTTTGTAGCACAAAAATGTCCTTTATTGATCATGCAACCAAACTTCTTTGGCCCTAGATCAGTGTTACAGGCAATTTTAAGCAACAAAATCAATTTTTGGTCTGCTTATTGTCATATTCATGGGACCTGGCCATGGGTCCCACATGAAGTGACCCAGGACCTTTCCACAGGACTCAACGGATGCGCATGCAGCCTAACCTCTCCTTACAGACACCGTCTCTATAATACTGACACCTCTCTATTACGGACAGTTCGTTTGGTCCCAGAAATGCCAAAATCATACATTCCCAACCTCTATAATACGAACACCTCTGTAAATCGGACACTTAGTTCTGTCCCTTTTGTGTCAATATTAAAGAGGTTTGACCGTATTAGCTCGGTTACCCAAGATGGCGTCCGCAAGGTGGTTGTTAATTGTTTGAGTTACTTTAGTTATCAGGCAATAAATAATAGTCCTTAAAGTTTCTAAATGTTAATGGGGTAAATGTGTGACATTTTCAACGAATTTTTAAATTAATAAAAAGTAAAAAGTGCAATCATAATTTCTGCATTTTTTGCTAAAATGAGCACAATTTCAACGAATTTTTAAATTAATAAAAAGTAAAAAGTGCAATCATAATTTCAGCATTTTTTGCTAAAATGAGCACAATTTACAAAAAAAAATAGCATAATCATTGGCAACGAGCACTGCTAGTGGCATATTATGCTAAATTTGCGAGCACAATCTATCAAAGTCTATAAGCAGGGCGTTAACTCTAAAAACAGTGTAAAAAAATTAATTTAGGAACAGAATAATATCTTTTGGTGGGTTATTTTTATTCCATGCTTAATAATCCTACACTTCTTTTGCAGTGCCGCCACGCTTTGTAGAAGCCCCCGAAGTGTATCACATGGGATACGAGACCTGGGATACGACATTAACGTGCAACATTTTTGGATATCCACCTCCGGAAATAATATGGACTCGGTCATTCCGAACATTATCTGATGGTCGCCACGTGATGGCTGGGAAGGATCTCATTATCAAGGAAACTCGCTGGGAAGACAGAGGACCAATCATGTGCAGAGGAGATAACAACCTAGGTCACGTGTATGCGCTGATTGTCCTTGTGGTGAAACCTGTTTGTAAGTGGTCAAGAAAATAGCCATACTCACGCGATGCTATTACTTTGCTTTTTTTGTTTTAGATAAGATAACAACAAAAACAGCGACAAAAAAAAATTCGGCGTAGAAACGGACGAAACAAAATGACATACTATAGTTTGCATTGTCATGCAGATCTTCTATGAAAAACATGAGTATATTGTATCTAGTCCTGCACGAATAAACACTGGCCGTAGTCAACTATATATCCCTTGACACTGGAAATACGTTAATTCAAACAAATTCGTACTAACGTCTTGAATAAGTGATTTTATTGGCCCCTGTACAGACACTTTGTTCCTATAAAACTTTACTCGCATAAACATTACCGTGTACGAGGATCGAAATAAACTCCGATCAGATTTATTACGAGACGCATTATTTGATTTTATCCATTAATGGTAAGCCGACTCGTACTTTTATGGATATAAAGTCCCTTTTTTCGTTTTCTGTTATTAGTGCCTCCAGTTATCACTACCGCACCACCCCCCTTCGTGGCCGTAAAAAAGACGTATGATACAGTAATATTGCAATGTGCGGCCCGGGGATCTCCCGTCCCCACCCTAGAGTGGCGCAAAGATGGAGCTATCATTTCTGCCAACACGACATCAGACACTGAAGGAGAAGTAACAGGAGAGCTTGTTATTCCAAAATTTGGTCCAAGTGATCAGGGCGTCTATACTTGTTTCTTTAAGAACTACAACAACGGAACTGCGGAGACCTCAACCATTGCAGGTACCATTATGATAAGTAAGCGCTAAATTACCCGCGAAGGGATAAAAAAAAAAGTCAATAACATTTTCACACACAGTATTAAAGTGATGAGAAAAATGTGAAAATGGTTAATAGTGGTATAGATAAGCGCATTTGAGCTGGTATAATGGTCCAACAAGTCTTGGATCGCATAGATCTTGCTAAATAAAGCTATGCGTATTGGTAGCCTTACAGGATTAAAAAAATGGTCTCTATCTCTTTAATTTTAGAGCTTGTTGGCTGCGGAGATCCTGGTAAGCCTGTGCATGGTTATAAGACTGGAGCAAATTACTGGGCAGGACAGATGGTTACATTTACTTGTGACACAGGATACCACTTGGAAGGACCTACAAACCGACTCTGTCAGGAAAACGGCAATTGGAGCGATGTGGCCCCAACATGTGATAAAATGAAGTCTTTAATTCAATAATAAGGAATATCGTAGGAAACACAAATAATAATGATAAACAATTGTATCTTCCTATTGTTTTGTCTTTGTTTGTTTGTTTCTTTTTTTTTTTAACTAAGAAGAAAATAAGAAAGCCAGCAAAAAGCCTCGCTCAAGAGGAACGAGCTTATTTCTACCACAAACTGGAATAAAACGTTTTTTGAACGGCTAATAACTTTTAATTTAAACATTCGAAGCCGAGAGAAACTCCCTCCTTTATATCACTACTGTACCTACTAAAGAACAGTATTACAAGGTAGTTAAAATATGGTTTCTCTTTAGTTTCTCCCAAACGAAGTCTTAAGGACGTCTAAAGAAACTTGTCTTGTTTGCATTTTTGAAAATATTTGGTCATGATACATGCAATGTTTTGTTTTAGGTCACCGATTGTGTGACGAACCTCCGCCACTCGAAAATGGATACATTCTAGGAAATGACTTCAGGGAAGGAAAAAATATCACGTACAAATGCAACAAAGGTTATTGGCTGAGGGGACCGCCGGTCAGGATTTGTGATGGGGAGACTGGAAACTGGACCGCGGAAGCACCAATTTGCGAAGGTATAACAAATCCTCAAAAAAGTTGTATTTACAATTTAGTATGTTATTAAGAGTTGGTCACAATACAATAATAACAACAACAACAACAAACCTTTATTAGCATGACTATAGGCGATTACAGTACAAAAGGATAGGGACTAAAAATATACATTTCTATTAAAAATTAAGTGTCATCATTCTGAAGTGTTAATAAACCGACTATCATGTAAAGCAATTAATAATGCGACAAAGTTCCTCAGTCGTAAATTAACAAAGCTGTCTTTGGAATTCATTAGTTTAATTACTAGGTCCAAGTAGGGTGTTTGCTTAACGTTTGTAAAATAACTTTCTATTTGATGAAAAAAATATAAGTGTTCCCTGGTTGAGGAGATACACTGGTTGATCACAATACAAACTCATTGAGATAATAATGACTGTCTTATGGATTTTTTCTAAACTTAAGAAAGGTAAATATAACGGTCAGAACGGGTTTTTACTTATACATGATACCTTGTAAAGAAGTCTTTGAAAAAAGGTATAGCTTTTATCTTGTAAGTGAGACGCGGATGAAATGCATGCTTAAAGTTTTGTACCTGCGTCTCCTTTACGCGGTTGCATACACATTCAATTTCAAGTTTATTTATTGATATTAACAATTTTCTACACAACATTCCTTACCCGCATTTTAAAATCTAAATCAATAACAAAGACATTTTACAATTATAAAGTAATTTCCTGACCCCGTGTATTGATTATTTCCGTATCTGTAATGGGTATAAGTTACTAGCTTGCCCAGGCGAGATTATGCCAAGAAATCTTTACAGCAAGGAGTACAAAAGTGTGACCTCCTTTAATTACTTCACATTCTTTCACGTGGACATTAACCAATCAGAAGTCGAAGACAGTTTCCAGCTGACTTCTGATTGGATTAAATCTGTACGAAAGAATGTCAATAAATTAAAAGCGGTCACAGCTGCAAATTGCAGAAGGGAAATACTGAGTTGAACTGAGTTATTTTGATTTTCACCGTGATACTACAGGGCCAGAGTTTGATCCATCGACGATCCTCGGTAACAAAACCAAGTACTGGGAGGTGCTGAAAGGTTGGTTGCAGCCTGTATCTACACTGCCATCTAAGTGGAAGCTCTGCTACCGAGCTACAGACCATGGATGGAGTTCCAGCACATTTCACTCGCAGTGCAATGGCCTGGGTCCTACAGTGACCTTTGTGAGGGTGGGAGAGTATATGTTTGGAGGATACACTGACCGAAACTGGCGTAAGTAGTGGTTATAAGCTACCGTATCATGTGTTGTATAGGTATATTGAAGCAAAGAAGAACATCAGCCTTCAAAAACTGGTTCCTTGAAAAAGCGAAGGAGAAACAATCTGAAAGTTTGATAGTGTCATTGTCGCATGTGACATGACCATCCATATCAGAGCCTGGATTAAGAAGGGGTTTGCAGAAACTGCGCAAGTATTTTTGAAAGGAAATACCCAACCTTATTATATTAAAGAATGCTCTTGTTAGTCTGTTAACAATGATGTAGTACTACAAGGACGGGTGCCGTAAGTACATGTATTTAGGCCATGCCATGGAGAATACATCCATCCAGAGAGCTAGAAACCCGTTGCGTATTCTTCGCTATCCAAGTATCTCACGAAAAAATCCCGGCAATACTTGCGGCCTCCACATTAGAGCGGATAGCGCCAGGCAAAATTTTTCGTCCTACCAAAATTTTTAGAAGCAACTTTGTAAACAATTAATACTATTAATAATAAAACTCGAGTTTTAACTTCCATTCGGACTTCCTAGAGGTTAAAGTAAAAATTAAAGTAACGAAATCAAATGGAATGGACAAAGAAGTTTAGGAATTTGTAACTGAGAGAGACAAAAACATACCGGTTAACCAGTTTTGCGAAGACTGAGAAGGATCCACACTTGCACTTCGAAACAACATGCTTAACTGAAATCCCGTCAGAAAAATCACGACGGCCGAATATACTCTATTACTTAATGTCGGCAACAAAGGAGCTTCACCATGTTTATGCTGTTGTATAAGAACTATTACAAAGGTAGTGTCATCAGCATTATGACTTAGACTCATACTACGGTAAAACTTTGTTATCAGCCCTTTGATGTATGTGCCGATGAAAACAACCTATGAATAAACTTTCAACTTTTCGAGGTCGCAAGATGCAAGCGAATTCCTTTTTTAATAAGTTGAAGAAAGATAACAAGAAAATAGGAAAGAATCTTCAAAACCAATAAATGTTTTTACCTTATGGCACAGTGGGTTTTCGAGTAGACCATGAATTATAGATTATCGTGTATGATCAACTATTTATAGTGTCGGTTGAATAAGGCCCGTGGATCGGGATGGGTTTAGTGGGCTGTTTTTCTTTTATAAGCTGTCCGCTGTCTGTTCTGGTTAACTTATCGTTTTTATAAAGTACAATATTTCTGTATATAGTCTAGACTTTGGCAGCCCAGTGCAGTCGTTATTCGGCGAGTCAATCTTTTACTTTATATCTGACGCAACTGATAATTTTGTTGCAGATTCTAGCGGCTCCTACACACATTCCCTCCATGGTTTCCTATTTTCCTTTAAAAATAAAGATGGCCTGGAGCCTTTCAAGCTTCACATCAAAAACTATCAGCATGGTATCTATGGAAACAGTGGCTACGGTCCAACATTTGGTTCCGGCCATGATATTTACATCGCTGATGGTGCCGGCTCCAACACCAACTCGTACTCTAATTTGGGTTACAACTACGTGCAAGTATCGGGCTACAAATATGGAGCAAGTGACACTCAAAGCCTTCTCGCCGGAAGCTACAATTTCCAGCCCCACGAGGTGGAAGTGTTTTATCAGACTTATAAAAACTAATGTTGTTGCCAAATTTAGTTCTGCGAACGTTTATAGCTTTGAAATAAATAATGAGTGACTTGTAGTTATCGGAGGCAACCAGTTCATTCAAACTTGTAAAATCCCAGAATCTAACACATTGCTTGTAAGCAGTAATTGAAATAATTGGTTGGGCAAAAGTAAATAATACATTTTGTTAAGGAAGGGCTTGGTAATCTTTTTTTTGCTTTGAGATACTGCAGTAACTATGGGGAACTGGAACAGTGTTCGTTGGTAAGCGGCTAAGAACAAAAGTTTACTTTATATACTGATCTTAACAAATTTTCATCTTTACCTAATACAGTTGTGGAGGTCATTCTTCACGGCGACGTAGTTATTGATGCTCAAACTTGGGAAGTATTAACCCTGAAAAACACCATCGAGCCACCTTAAAATTATCTAAAATATCGCAGTCTGAAAACTAGATGCACGCGCTCAGCAGTGAAGTGTCAGACAATTCATGAACGATTCTAACTATTCACTAATACATAGATTTACCCAGGCTAAAAGCGAAGCTCGCGTTAAAACAGTGTATAAGTACTTGGATCCAAACAGCTCAGCGCCAACTTCATCAATTGCTTTCGAGTAGTACGCGTTTCTTAGTGCTCCTGTCGACATTTACTCAGTCGGTGTGTCCCTCAACGGGTTCAACGATTCCTAATTTGTATAATCGTTCTAGTTCTTCTTTGTAAGCAGACGTCTTCTTCTTCTCTGGTTGAGTGCTGAACTAGTTGAGCGTCTGATTTGGGCTGGATACCATATGGGCCGCCTGGTAACTTGACTATGCCTAGTTTGCTCCTTCTCGGTTTAAATTACTTCTCCTCCTTTTCAAGATTTCTCCCATTTCTTTCTATCATCCGACGACATGGCTGCTTTAACAAAACGTGTTTTGTCCACGCTAACCACAGCAATAACCGGTTTTCGCTCTAGCCTGCGTAGCAAACGTTTCCGTGTGGTTTCGGAGGAACGGAATTTCCGGTTTGGGCCGCGCCAGAAGTGGAACTACAGCCAAAAACGTTTGCGCTCCTGAAACCATGTTTCCTCACTGATGTAAGGCTACTTAGACCACTGGCTCAACAAAAAATAATTACAGTCAAACCAGGTCAAGCGTACCCCCTAAGAATCCAATAATGAATTTATTATTCAAAAGTTGAATCCGTTGCTAGTTGTAGATTTCAGATTGATCTCTGCATTCTTGTATGTGTAATGAGCCGTGAATTCACACGCGAGGCAGTTATGAAATTTCTACCAGCTCCATTTTCCTGAAATTGATGTAAATGTCTTCTAAGAAGCTTAATCCATTCAAAGATTTCCATTCTGACCAAATACAGAGAAGTTCTCGTAAAATATTCACTTCTCATTACGCATGCAGAAATGCCGCTTTGAATTTGACACCAGTTACGGGAACGACTAACGGCTTCATTTTTCAAATAATCAATTCACTGATAGAATCTTGAGGGGTACGCTTGACTTGGTTTGGCTGTAAACCAGATTTATTGCGGAGTAGTAATTGTAACAAAGTGTTCGTCCGAATGAATGAATGAATGTAACTACGAATACGTTATCGTTAGTAACTAGGAATGTATGTTAATTTAGGCTTGCTATTAGGAGCATTTGATACAAGAGAATCAACACTTTATGTAACAATAGTTTCAACAAGAAAAGAATGCAATTATCTGCCGCGAGCGTTGGTATTGCATCACTTATTTTAGTTCTTGTTTTTACTTCTTTTCCGAAACTGTCGGTCAGGTCAAGGGAATGAAAGGAACGATTATTGTGTATGGTCATACGAACCACCAAAATAAGCAAATAAATGTCCACACCTCAGCAGAAAATACTACTTTCATACATTAACGAGGTCTAACCGCTATTCATTTGCGCTTCTTTAACAGTGCCGAAAAGATTAAAATCAAAAACCCTTTGTAGTCCATAAGCGGTAATCTTCATTATTTCATAGAATCATTTTATTTTAAATCTAAAACTGTCACGTTGATGTAGGACCAGATTTCTACTGGTATTGGCAACACTTAATGCAAGAATATCAGGCAATTAACGTTACAGCTTAGGGCTGATATATTTTATTTTACAAGCAACTATACTGACGTCCCTAAAATCAATCAAAACGTGGCTAATTTACAATCATCGATATTTGCTCTTTTATTGTAGAAAAAGGTTCACGTAATTTCAGAACTCTCTGCATGGATCAAATCCCTCAGTGTGGTTGTGAAGAGCCTCCGCGTGGTTCCTCTGATGAAATTTCATACCACAGTGAATTTCTTTATTTGCATAAAAAATGTAGTTTTTGTGGTTTGGCGCCAGTGTAGTTAAGCTTTGTGACAGGGGCATTTTGAACGTACATTTTGTAACTTCAAGTCAAACGCAACGGTAATTTAAGTTAGTACACTGTGTCCAGCACAATGAACTGTTTCATAAACTAACATTCTGCACTAAATTTCAAACAACTACTTATATACATGTCCTTTGCTTGTCACAAAACACCTCCATTGGAGCGCGATGGTTCTCCATAAAAGCTTTTCGTAACTTCACAGCCAGAAGAACCAGAACGGAGAGACGATAAAACTTCCCCTAAATACTTTCCAGTATCATTACTACTATGCATAGTCGACGCAACAAGTGAATGAGAAAAAAAAATCGCTTTTTAAGGTTATTTTCCTGCTGCACCATTTAAGTCACGGGTAACTGTTTTGAGTCTCAAACAATTTGGAAACAGTCATATTTTGAAGAGTTAAAATGATTCGCTTAGATTAGCAGTACTTTCTCACCGTTCGCAAGCCCTCGTAAGACTGAATCGTCCGTGCGCAAATCTGCTTTTAGGGTGTCACACGACGAGACAGAATGGAATACGTGACTAGACACAGGAAAGTTTGCGTAAGAAGCTAATAATGCGTGACATACATTATTCACGCGACAACAGCCGTCGCGGATCATAGTGAATAACATCGGCTTTGCACGAAATTTCTATTTCCGAAACGGTTTGTCTTTCGAGCCTGGGCAGAGAATTTTAAGATACTTTTTTACAACTCAACAGAGCGATTTCTGAATTCGCCCGTGTTTTTTCTAGTCAACATCGAGAATAATTGATTTTCTGATTTGGGAAGAAAGGGTGTTAAGTTGTACATTTCTAGTTTACTCTAGTTTACTCTTGAGTCACGTGGCCGCATTTGTTTGCCTATTTCCGGTTGACTTTGGCTCATATTTCCCAGGCGCCTGCACTGAACTCGCGGATTGTATCACAGGAATAACTCTAATGCTCTGGGTCCTAGTCTGTCCACTAGCAACCCGCTGACCAGCATGAGTTACACCAGAGGTTTTGTCCGGTGTTTGGGGCAAAAGTCGCCGGGGTCGAGAACGATGACCCTGATCACCACTTGGAGCAGCTTCCGGAGGCCCCTTCCTTAAGGCTCCTCCTTGTCTCTTGGCGTTTCTTCTCTTAAAGGCTGGATTAGCGTTAAAAGATACTCCGCCAAATGGATCGTCTATGTTGTCTACAAAATCAACGGCGGGATTAACTAAGCCCGATGGATCTTCATGCTCAGTAACATTCCCGACAAACGGACAAGAGTTACTAACGTCTCCTTCAACATGAAACGGTCCTGGGGCCATTCCGATACCAGAACCTTGCGTAGAAGTGAAAGAGCTCGCATGACCGGAGGTATCAGTTTGTTGCTCAGACAGCTGTACATTATTCAACTGATAATCAACCCCTTTTGATTGTGATGGGTGTGGCGCATTAAATGGGGACGAGCCAAATGCATCTCTTGTGGTTGGCGGGACCTGCATAGCTTTCTGGACGATGAATGGTGCTGAGCCGAAAGGATCTGCTACACCAGGGGAGGGGGGTGGTGGGAAACCAGAATATTCTGGTTCATCAGCTTCCTCTGATTCGTCTTCACTTGACGCCTCCCCTGCAAAGTTCAAATGTCGCTCAATTTCAGTGGAACGATAGCCTTGAAGAAACGGATTGCTGCCATCTTGAACAATCTCCGTTACTTGTTGCTGTTGAGGAAAAATGCTATTGTCTCCAAACCCGGCAGGAACATCTACTAATTGTAAATTTTCCAAGCTACTTCTCAAACCTTGCTGCAACTCAGCTACTTGGCTATCAAATGTGGCAGATCCAAAAATATCCTTAGTAGGCCCTTGACGAAATTCAGATGTTCTATTACCGGCACTGGGCTGTTGATATCCAGCAGTGGTCTGATGGAAGCCAACACTGGCTTGATGATAGCCAGCATTCGGTTGATGACTTTCGACATTGGGCTGAAAACTAGAATTTGTTCCGGTTTGAGAAATTTTTTCGTTACTTGCACGCAGTGACGCGAAGTCATCATCGGTTACATCGTTCTGGTTGGCTGTAAAGTCCAACTCGTTTGACTCATAATATGGACTAAAAGGATTCCAGTGCGGCGTGGGTTCATCGCTTGACTCAATGTTTACCAAAAGCATTTCAGCCTCTGGTTCTTTGGATTGGTTGAGAGCGGGGTCACTAGGGCTTCGATGGTGGGAACGATTTGAGCTGCTTGCGTTGGGTTTAGGGGTAACAGATGGCATTTTAACCGGATTGCTTCTATCATAGTGAACCGCAAAATTAGGGTCAGACCTAGAGCGATTGTGAGACATGTAGCGGGGTCTCAATAATCTGTTATTGCTATTATCGGGTTTTGCTTGTTGAGGAAATTCTTGAGCATTTTGAGGCTTTTGAAAAGTTACTTGCGGTTGATTGGCATTGTAGTCGTGGTACCGTACGTCGCCAGAGGTTGGATACTGTTGATATTCGTAAAATGGGTTCAGTGGGCACTGATCAGTGTCTTGATACATCTGCGGATTGAACTTAGCTTGCTGTTGAACATGATGTGGCTGGGTAGGTTGGTATTGCTGGGCTGGTGGACCTTCCATCTGGTAATTCAACTGTCGTTGAGCTTGCTGTTGTTCCTGAAGCATCTGCTGCTGCTGAAGCAGCTGTTGCTGTTGCTGCTGGAGCAATCGTTGTTGTTGTTGTTGACGCATCAACATATGCTGTTGTTGCTGTTGTAAATACTGTTGCTGAGCCAACTGCTGCTGTTGAAGATACTGCTGCTGAAGGTACTGCTCCCTCGTCATCTGCTGCTGGTAAGGATAAGGCTGCTGCCCGTGCTGTGCTACCACACGGTACACTGCTGCTGATGGGTGCTGGCCAACATCCATCAGATCTGGTACCGCTGCAGCCGCTTGATCAGCAAAAACAGCTCTGGGGTCCTGTCGGGCCATATTTGTATGGACTTGCTGATGAGCTGCGGAATTCTCTGGTCCTTGTGGTGGAATGTTTCTTCTGTTCTGTCTCGGGCTAGCCATGTGGCTCAAGCCATGAGCACTCTCTACGTCAAGATTACCTCTTTGTACATGAGAGTACTGTTTGCGATTCTGCTGAGGACTAGCAATGTGGCTTAAGCGCGAGGAAGCCTGAGGAGTAGCCAGTTGCTGAGGACCTTGGCCTGCCCTTGGGCGTTGACGAGGAGCAAGAGAGGTAGTCACTGGTCCTTCATGTCGCCTGTAAAAATGAACAAATTTGGAATACTAATTTTCGTATTTCAAATAAACAAAACACAAAACCATCGTTTCCGACATTTTTAGCCCCATCAGGGATATGGGAGATCAAAGACCCACTATAGCCAAGTCGATTTACCACTTTGTACTTTGCTTGATAATGGCTTGACGACCACCCCCGCCACCTCCAAGCAAGACCCCATCTCGGATAACAAATTGTCTTTTTAGCTAAGCTCCGATTATGAGAACAGTCGCTACAACATACATATGCACCGAGTATCATTCATCCTTACTTTATTTTAGCAGCAGCTGTCCGAGCAGCGTTTTCCCCCTTTTGCTGTTCCTCAACAGATTGCGTTTCTGGAAGTGTGTCTGGTATTTTTGCATTCTGATGTACACAAACACAGACAAAAATCAGTTAATGAAGAACAACAATTGGTTATCACATCAAAAATCATTTAATCAAACCTAGGATTTCCCTTCTCCTAATTTGATCTTGAACGCACGGACCCATCAAACCATATTGCTCGAAATTTTTTACAGGGTTCGTACCCTTTTTTGAACAAAAAATTCAATGACTTTTCAAGGACTTTCAATGACACATTTCCCAGAAAGAAAAAAAGAAAGAAGAAAGCCCGATTTGATTAACGCTACAACAGCATTTTTTTTGGGGGGGGGGAGGTGGGGAGGGGGGGCAGTTTCTATTAATCTTTCCATTTTGCTTAAATACACATAGTTCTACGTAAATACCCTTCTGCTTGACCAAATAAGGAGAAAAATGCCAACACACCATAACATTAGGGACAGGGCAGTCAAGACCTCTGAGTTTAAAGGCTGCATAGGAAACTTGAAAAATATCGGGTCTATTCTCCGGGTCTGGATTGAGAACGAAGCCTGCAAATAAAGCAAAGTGACGTATATGATTGAAATTATGGCCTTATCTGAATCTAATTTTCAACAATGTCAAGTTGGTTAGCTGAGTCTAAGTCTTTACCCTTTCACTGCCAAATGTGGCCAAAGGCAAATTTCGTTTTCTAAAATTTTGGCAAACAGCAAATAGCATCATGAGAAAGTACAGGCAGAGAGCTTTCATTTGAATGGTCACATCACAGGATTTCATCCACAGACTCAAAAGTTAGAGTCACCTTACAAAACCCTATCAAGCACTCTGGCAGTGAAAGGGTTACACAGTGAGAGACTAGAATGAAAAGGAATAGGAAACTTGATATTGTACATAACTTGTTATTTCAGACAACTGGCCATAACAATAAGTTTTTGTGATAACAATACAGTCAAGCCTCCCATAACCCTTTAAGCCCCAATATCCACATACAAATTCTCCAAAATGATCTCTATACATTTCCTTAAAGAAAGAGTTGAGAGAATTTGATAAAAGATCAAGGTATTTTCTCTTTGGTGATCGTTTTATAAACTCTCATAACCTTTTCTCTTGCCAATGTATGGATATCTTTAGGAGAATATTGATGTTGATCATTATTGGGACTTAAAGAGATGAGCAGCCACACAAAATATGAAGATTAAGAGGTCCCTTATGAGAATTGGCCAACAGAGGGTCCCTTCCTAAAAGAGGCCCAGACAAAGTCAGCTACATTTGCGAGAGAATTCATTACATGCAGTTTCTAAGTTACGATATGCTTGGTTTAATGTTCCCACTAAAAGTAATTACAGGAGGATAAAAACAAGAGAAAAAAGTGGTCGTAGATGCTTAGGAGAGGTGCTTGTTTACGAGAGGTTCCAACTGTAGTGATTTCACTACAGGGTGCGAAGAAAGTCAGTTTCACAGGTTGCCATTCGGCAAGCAGTAGCTAACATGTACTAGCCCAAAAACCATTTCAACCTGCCAGAAAAAATTTTTTGCTGAGCAGGATTGATTACAATTCTTCTGTAATTTGAATTTCCCAAAAAACCTCACTTGCCTATTGGTCAAAAATCCACTAGCCCTGGGCTATCAGACACTACTTCCTTTGCACGCTACACTGAGAAAATTTTGGCATTTCGGATACATGTAGGTGTAGTCACTTATGGGAGGTGATTGATTATCAGAGGTGGTCACACATGGAGGTTTGACTGACAATCAACAATATTTATTATTGATGTTATTCATTTACTCAAGATCTATACATCGATGAGACACAAAAATAATTATTATATTTTCATCTTTCAGTAAATCTTTCTAAGGCACTTGAGTTTTACAAGTTCTGTTCACATCACTGGAGCATCTTTATTTTGTGACAGCAAAGTGACTGGCATTTTTTATTCTGCTATTATGCCAAAGTTTTTATCATGTTCTTATCATGTCAAAGACAATAGTCACTACAAAGACAAACATAATAACACAGAAGGTCTTTTAAAAGAGAATGAAAACTTACTGATAAGCTTGTGAAGTTTAGGATGGCGTGAGTTTTCCGGGAAGGTGAACTGACCACTCTGTATAGCAAGTGGACTTTCACCAAATGGAAGTGTAAAGAAACAGAGCTTGTACAATACACAACCCAGAGCCTAAAGAAACAAAATGGCGAAATATTTAGCACTATTCTTTCAACCATCATACCTCCACAGGGGTCCAAAAAGTCATGTCTTGTAGTTTGGGATAAGTAGATTTCCTTGCTGGACAAGTAACTTTTAAAGCTAACTTGCCCAATAGCAGGGTGCAAAGAAAGTCCATTTTACAGCCTGCCATTAAGGCAAGCTGTAGCTAGCATGTACTAGCCCACATGTCATTTCTACTAGCCCCCAAACCCTTTTTGATTAGCAGGATTGATTACAATCCTTCTGTAATTTAAATTTTGCCATAAAACAGCACTTGCCCGTCGGGTCAAGTTAAGAACAAAAATCACTAGCCCGATAGCAAAATCCACTAGCCCCAGGCTACTGGACACGACTTTCTTGGTACGCTTCAATAGGCAATCGCACACGCAAGTCATACTCCAACAAAATTATTTACTAAGACAAGGAAGAAGTGGTGATGGGCAAGCAAAAAGAGAGAGCTACTTGCCCAAAGGACAAGCTGGAATTCAAGCCTTTTTTGAGCTCTGCTCTGTGTTGCAAGTTGTAGGACAGCAAGTGACCCAAACAAAATGATCAGCTTACCCAGATATCTGCTTTAGTGGTAATTAATTTACCACTGTACAAATCAATCATCTCAGGGGCTCTGTAAGATAGTGTTGTGTACCTGTAGACAAACAGTACAGTGTTTACAAAACAATGAATTTAGATGGTGATTTAAAGTTACCTTTAGTTACAGTATGAGGGCCTCTGTTGGGTGGTTGCCTTTATGGCTAATCTATACCTCAGGTTTCTATTAAGTACTGCCAATACAAAGCTGGCTAAAATAGGATCCACTTGCCATGAGAGAAAACAAGTACATTGAAAAATCCTGGCAAGCTATCAAAACAATTTCAAAATGATAACTTGTGGCTATACAAACGTTAACCGTTTCCAGTGTTATACTACTAAATTAGAAATTTCTGCAATTTGATTGGCTTATAGCAGTGGTATTTCAGCTTAATTTGAAATACCTACATGTGAAAATCACAAACCTTTTGTGGGTAGTAGTATAAACAAATAATAGCATGATTTGTACGTGACATGTGGCATAAATACCACTTGTGATATTTCAAATTGTCTCAAATTTCACTCGCTTGACAGCTCGTGAAATTAAGTATAAAAATTTTGAAATTAACTCGTGGTACTTATTCCAAATATCACTAAAAATCATGCTATTACCTATACAAATTATTGAGTGACTAATGGTTAGGAATAAAATTTCTGACTGTTTTAAAGTGAACCATTAATCCCACCTAGAGCCATGGATGAGTGTAGATGTAGTACTAGTTTGATTACAGTTAATGGGTCAACTTAACTCACTTTTGTATCTCTTCTTCTGCTTTGGTAACACCTTCCTCCTGTGACAAGAAAAATACACAATTCTCTTATTACATTAAGCAAATGATGTTTTCTGATTTTATTTCTGACGAAGACATACTAAGCCAGCAAAAAACATATAAATCATACCTGAGGATTCACTACTCTTCTGGTAGCACTGCCATAGTCACAAAGAACAAATTCACCACGATCACTGCGTAATATATTCTCAACCTAAAGGTCAAAAACAAAATTTAATATCTACATCTACAGGAGCAAAAGTTCACTTAACGTCTCTCGTCACTTCAGATCTCGTACATTCCTATCCCTTGGTTAATATTACAGAATCTTATTCTATGAAAAATTTACAGGGCTGCCACTTAGGGCAGGTGGGACTGAAACTTGGACTGTAGCATTAATCCTGACACCTTTAGCTGCCCCACCACCTGTACGTCCATCTTAAACCTGGACTTTTGATATATAAAACAAAAAATGATGATGATGATGAAGATGATGATGATGATGGTGATGATGATGATGATGATCACTGCCAAATATTAAACAATTACTAGCTAACATTGGTTAAGGCACCTTAAGATCTCTGTGAATCACTGGAGGATCTGCATGATGAAGCTTAGCAACAGCCTCACAGGCATCCGTGAAGATCTTCAGAACTAATGACTCACTGAAACCAGAACTGATGTGTTCATTCATCAACTGTACAACATGCCCCTCTGTTGAAAATATAGGAATGTGAGAGTTATGAGAAAACCCACAAGACTCATTCATTCTCATTCTCATTTTCATTCTCAAGACTCATTACTACCAAGGAATGGTTGGGTAGACCAGTACAACTTGAGGTTGCAGGAAGGGAATTAAGTAAAAAAAAAGTGCAGTGTGGTATTATTCTTTTCTAGGAGGCATATAGTAAACTGTCTTCTTCATTTAACAAGATGCAATGAGAACAAGCAAAAAATCAAAAGTGTCTGAACAACTCAAAATAAACAATTTAACACACTAACTATACTAGTGACAGGTCATGTACCTCTACAGTACTCCATGAGAATCAGGACTTCATAAATCCCAGGGTTGATCTGATTAATTGTACAACCAAGGTACGTAATAGCATTCTTGTGATCAGATACAAGTTTCTATTGAAGTAATATGGTTAAAAGATAATTATTTAATCTTCCTGAAGAAAAGAAAAGAAGTTACATGAGTATATCAAAATCCTCAAAATTATAACCAATTTGCAATCAAACATCATGATCATCATCATCATGACTCATCACGCTAGTAGGCTGCTAAGGCCTCCACGCTGTCTGACCAACACTTTTTGTCTCATGCAACCACCTTGGCTACTTCCTAGCTCTTCCACCCCACTTTGTATCACTCTTTCTCAGCAGTCCTTCTCCAAGTAGTTTTTGGTCTTCGCCCTCTCCTTCCATCCTTCTGGTGTCCACCCTAATGCTGTAAAGCAGTCATTCATACTCTCTCTCTCCTAAGTATGTGACCTAGCCAGTTCCACCTGATTCATCCCACACCACCTTCTCTCCACCCTGCAGTGTCACTGATGCTATATCTTTCCAGCTGATCTCACTACGTCTTATCCCTGGCACTTCAATCCCAAACTGTTTCATCTCCTTAGCTACTTGCCATGCCTGTGTTGCCTCTGCAATGGTCCTCATGTTCCAGCAACTGATGATAGTCTGATGCTTTGGGGCTACTATCGGGCCTATCGGCCTTTGGGCTTCCCACTGGCTTTGTCCAATGAGCATCACTACAGCCCCAGCAGTGACATCCCCAGTTAGTGTTCTCTCATTATCAATGCTTCCAGTTTCACTGAAACAATTAGTGTTTTAATGGGGCAGGATCGTTAGCCCTATGCTCAACCCCCAACCAGGAGGGCCAGGGGGTCTCTACCCTTCGACCTTTTTCTGGTAGGGTGGCCCTACAAGGAGTTCAAGACGTCCGCTTACATAGTACTAGGGGTCACTGAGATGTGTAAACTGCCCTACCACGATAAGGCGGTGACCCCTTTCAGAGCAGTGCAATCACACATAACAAGTGAGAATCCCAGTTGGCTGGAGGCAAAACAGTTTAAAAAAAGTTATCATAACCAACATGTCAAGAGCTTCAATTTCCCTCAAGTAGGGTATGAAGCTGCAAGGGTCAGGAATGGTGAGTTGGAGCTCAGTTCCTCGTACCATTTGGTAACATTAAACTTAAATTGATTGGCCAATGGTGAAACTTTTCCCTCGCGTTACTGCAATCATATTTATTTGAGAAGAGCATCAAGAGCCTGAAGGACTACAAAATTTTCTTTTCCTGTCAAGGTGATTTGGAATATACTTACAAGGACTCTGTAATCTACATGTAAGGCTTGGGAGCCAAAAAATGGTGAATCACAAAAGAATCATTAAAGAAGAACAAAGAATCATCTTGACTAACCATTATATCAATCTCCTGTTTGCATATTTGTAAATCATGCATATTATTGACTGATATCCTTTTTAAGGCATGTCGCTTTCCGCTGGGAACTCTGACCAGGAACACCAGTGAAAATCCACCTGAAGGGTTCAGTAAGAAAGATGATTTGAGAGTCAATATATTTAGTACTTACCCTAATTTGTTCTACCTGCAGTTAAATGAGCTAAAAAGCTTTCACATGTTCCGATACAAATAGCTACACTTGTATCTGAAATATCTACATGAATAAAGCCCAGTCTAAAACAAACAGAAAAAGGTCAACCTGTGGCACCGTACCATGCACATACTAAAAGTAAAAGACCCCCTCAGCTGTTAGTGTGCTTAAAACAGGCTGTCGTTTTATGCTGTGAACAGATAAGAAAATCTTAATTTTTCTAACAGCAAGGGGCATATTGCTTGAAGGCTACCGGTATCCAAGCAAAAATTACAGCTCAGCAAGTTTATGTGGGAAAATATCATAAATAACTTCGAGATGATTATGTGCAGCAGAATGACGTAAACGAATGTTTTCTTTTGGCGTTATGTGGGACGGAGATTTCTTTACAAGAACAGCCTAAGTCTTATTGTGTTAATACGCAATCTGTTACAATTCACACTTTACAGAATTCGCCATAGTCTAACTAATTAATTCAGCTTTTACTGTCAAACAAAATTGTCTTTAACTTAAGAAGCTCTATTAGCACAACATCTTTAAGCTTGGCTGTCATCGTGAAAATTCCTCTTCGATCAACCCCAACTTAAAAACAAACTTAAGCTATCGATGGACATAACTCTAATCAACCAACAACGAATCAAACCTGAAAAAAGAGCAAACAAGAAAAAGTTTACTTTAAGCTTACCTTCAGCAATGACTTCCTCTACCACACATGGACACCGACCAACAATAAAAGTCTTGCCCACAAAACTGCTGTCGGTACCTCCACCCGAAGAGAAAAACTTCTTCATTTTTTACCCAAATTATAACCCCCCAAGAAAAAATGGCGGTACTTAGGCGTGTTTACATTTTGTAGAGTGAAGCCTTATTCATGATATTAGCACCAATGAGGAAAACTTCGTCTTTCAGGAGGTGATTTAGCCGTTCAAACTTTCGACACGGATAAAATGGCCGCAACCTTACCCATAATGCATTGGGGCAATACTGGTTCCGGTGAAACAAGGACTTCCGGTTGTAACTGTAACACTGTAATTTTGGAAAATTGTGGAAAGTAGGATAGTTGAAAGTAGGCAGTTCTTTCAATCGTAAAGGAACGAAATTAAAAGGTAAAATCTTTTTTAGTTTCAAAGTACCTACAAAGCAATTTTTAATCTGGGATTGCGTGAAATACCATCCCATGTCGAAAGAGAGAATGCATTATTTGGTTTTCATATAGATCGTTTTCACTGTCACGCAACAAAAAAAATAAATTGGAAACCGTCCAGTAGAAGAAGCCAAGAAAATGAAATGTTATAAAAGACTAATATATAAACAATTCGTCCAATTCTCAGGTCTTTGTGGCCAACATTTTGTGAGTTATTTGACAAAACGTTTCACGCACCTTTGTAGAGCTTTGTATGGAGACGCCATATTGGTGTACTGTTTTGGTGCACCAAAATGGCCGCCGGAAAACAACTGGGGTTCACTTATTCTATAAAAGCTTTTTCTTTTCACTCGATAACTAGCATACCTACGCATAAACATATCTTCTAATACTTGAAATGGTTATACTGCTGAAAATAAAGAGAAGAGACTTTTTTCGGACGAGACAGCATTGCGGGTGTAACGCACTGTTACAACTAGGAAGTTCAAATTGCTGTATTTTCGAAATGAAGCATGCTACAGGAATGGAAAGTTGTACAAAGGTTTACTTTTTGTTTATCTTCAACCTAGTGTAAATAAAAATTCGTAGACTGCAAAACAGTCGTTTTTTTTCTCAAAATCAGTTTTAAAAAAAGGTAAAGTGTGGCGTAGGGCGTAGGGCCCCCGGGAGGGGGGGGGGGGGGGGGGCACTTGGGTATTTTTTGAGTGGGTATGTGCGCCCGAGACTCCAAATTGACACCCCGTTCTAAGAAAAATTTCCCGTAAAACTGATACCCCGTTCTAGAAATGGGCCAATGTTTTATACTCCGTTCTAGGGTGCAACAAGAGTACAACAGTTTGCTTGTTAACGCATTGAACCGTATTTTTAAAAGCAATCTGTCCTTGCATAATTTCAAATCGCTACTTCCAAACCGGAGCTTTCGTGCGTTCGAAATATTATACCCCGATCTAGAAAACGCCTCTGAAATAGATACCCCGTTCTAAATCCTCAGCAACCTCGTCCCCAGGGCTTTTCCCTTTACAGGAGCCATTTTTTAAGGGAAAAGCCCTGGGGACGAGGTTGAATCCTGAGGAGCTTCAAAATCACGGCCCCGTTGGGTGGCACATACCCGTAAAGGTAATGTATGGGGGTACCCCCTCCCCCCCCCGGGCGTAGGGCTCACTTTTTTCAACCTCGTTCCAGACCTTTTGTTTGACATGACTGCTCGCGCGTACTTGAATACGCAAAAATACGGACTGTTTTGCAGTCTAAAGAATTCGTAAAACCTAGCTATTTTGACTTGACAATTTGATGACGTCACTGTGAAAACCATCTATACTTTCAACGTTCACTTTTTCCTTATTTAATTTTTACGTGTTATCATGGTATTATATTGCATGCTATTTGTCAGTCATTGTATAAACGTCTTAGCTTGACCTACATCAGTAGTCATTGTAGACCCTGAAGAAACTAGGGAAGGCCGTGCCTTGCGAAATATTTTAATTGGTAACAGAAAATGGATATTCCGACTGTAAAATCAGCCTTGCTTCTTTTGTTCGAGCAATTAACTAAATTACAGTGCCTATGGAGTCGGGGCGATGGGAAGCTTTAGCCCCTTCCCCATCTTTTTTGAAAAAAATAGACTGACTGTGAAGAGAGTACCTAGTCAGCCCCAAACCTCCCCCCCCCAACTCATCCCCACCTAGTGTGCTCACTCACTGCTCACTAAAGTGCCAGAGTAAAAAGTCGAGATTTTGCAGGGCACAGGTACCGTTATCGAATTCTGTCCAAAAACGGTGTGTTCACATTAACTTATTGCCCAGCAGGTACCGTACCCTCCCCGGACACAAAGTGTGAACAAAGCCTAACTTACTGACTGGACACTGAGTCGGCTCAGTGGCACCCAACGACAGTTCTCCGTGAAATATCTGTTCGGAGAAGCAAATATTGCCTGGAATTTTCTATCACTCGAGGACGGCTAAAAATTTCTAGATGACCGTTCCACTGAAAAGTCCCCTATGATTTTCTGAAGTTTAATTTTCACATTTCACCTTAAGTTAGGCTATTTTTCGTAGAGAAAAGGAATTTAACATTTTCAGACTCACTGAATGCAATAGAGAGAGAAATCAGAAAATGTCTCACTTTCGTAATACGTCAAACTACATCTAAAATTTTCTCAAGCCCTTGCAATTTCGAAGAGACTCACGTTCCCCAGGATGACCGAACAGCATTTCTAGAGATCTAAAAGTACTCTGGATAGCCTAAAAAGTGTTAGGAATATATTTAGGAGGAAAAGGTCGTGGGTGCCCCTGAGTACTGGTCTCTACAATATTTTCTTTGTTCCCGAAAGGGATCTTGGATTTATTTAGCCTGAGAGCAAGCTCTCCATTTGGAGGAGTCGCGAGACGTCACGCGAGAGCAGCACGCGTACGCGACTCAACCTCGCCCCAAGGGCGCTTTTCCCTGGCTTTGGAGAGCCAGCGTGTGCCCGTTCGAATTTTCAATTGCTTTCCTTGACGTAAGTTAAAAACTGTTTTAAAAAGTGCACCGGGTATTAATGCTGCAAATAAATAAATGTAAATTCACCCTGAGACTTTTGCAGTTCTGTGATTCCATAAACTTTCCCAATCTATACAAGACATACAACTCTTGCATTACTTTGATACGACCTCTCGAATTTTAACCATTCAGGTGACCATTGTTCTTCATTCAGATTGGGAAATGGTTATCTGGATTGGGCAGGTAAAAATCTTCGCGAATAAATGAAATGACTGTGACCTGCTGAATAATTTCAACAGCGCTATTCAGTACTTTTTTCCCTTGGTAAAAAAAGTTAAACTTTAAAAAAAGAAACCAAAATGAAAGAAAACAAGCTAATCAGGGGCATTGTTGCAGGTTGGAAAGTACGCTAATAAATGGATATAAAACAACTTTAAGTTAGGTAATTAAGTTGTTCAATAAAAAATACTGAAAAGTATTAAACCCTCTTCTTTTAAGTGATCCCTCGGGAATCGGTACTTGCCTTACATGAAAGCACATCTCTGTGAGTCAGTATACTGAACTGAACTGAGTTTATGTAGGCCACTATACCGCCCTGTACCTTCCGTACACCCAATTTGAGAAATGACAACAGAGAAAAGCAGGCCACAGTTTCCGTACACAGGAGACGCAAAATGATTTAAACATTAAACTAACACCAAGTTTATCACGACAGTTAATGAGTTAATAATTTAATCACACGATAAACAAAGATCACTTTACATGAAACTCAATAGGCTCTTTGGTGACCTTGAACGAAGGAATGTTATCTGCCGCCGCGACAGTGTCGAATGGAAGCAAGCATTTCATTACAGTCAGGGGAAAATTCAAAATTTAGCGGTGTTTTTGTATGGTACTATGGGACGTCGGTGGCTTAGCGCATTTCTTTTACTATATTTGTTCCACAAAGTAACTCAGGGCTTTAATTATAAATGTGAAATGCTTGAAGAACCGACATGCTTGGGTACCAAGTTGATGTACAACTTCACAACTTTAGAGTTGGTCACTGATTCTCCAACACAACAGGCCGCTAAGGAGAAACTTGGAGAATGGAAAGGCCTAAAGTTTTTATCAAAATGTTGGGCAGTTCTACAGCCGTTATTATGCCAGGTTTATAAACCGAGATGTCAAAACAGCAGTGTTAAATTGCCTTGTAGAGAGCAATGCCATGCTACCAGAAAACCTTGCGAGGTAGTTGAACGCTACCATAAAAAATGGCCGGACTTTTTACAGTGTGATCGATTTCCACCGGGAAATTGTGATGGTGGATCGGTAAGTAATCATCTTAAGTGTAAGATATTTAAACCTCTAAAATCCTAGGGGTAAGCGAGATACCCTAAAGATCAATGAAGAAGAAATGAAAGCGTTTGGGACAAGGGTAACCTTAAACTTACTTTCGAGTCAAAAGATGAACAGTTTTCCTATGTAGCAGAAAAAAAAAAAGGCAGACTCTGCCTTAAGGGGAAATTATGACCTAATTCACGCTAAACTGTTCCTCGATAACTTTGCAAATTCAAGATTTGTCATATTAATTTCCAATGCAATTGAAAGCGACAGGATTGTGTACATAACATTTCAATGCAACTGAAAGCGAAAGGATCATGTGCATAACATGTCAAAAATAAGGAACGTGACACAGGAGATCAGGGTAAGACAAGGGTTAAACAGCAGCTTCCACCTTTTTTCCGTCGCAGATACATGTACAGGCGATACGTAATGTATATTTTGGAGCCACTCCACTTCAGAATGTAAATTAAATTTTATTTCCAGATAAGCTGTACAGAACACTACTAAGAAATTTTCAGGCTGATAATTTTACAGTCAAAACATAAACATTAACGTCGCAACTTGAAGAAGATCAGTTATCTAGTTGGCCAACTATGATGTTTTGACATTCTGTGATCATTGAATATTATATAGTCAATTTAGAAGTCCTCTGGCACGTTAGGCCAACTTTTTCAAGTTTTATTGCCATGCCTGCAAAAAATCATCAAGAAATAATATTAATAATGATGAATCTTCTTTCACAACTCTACATGAACATTTTGGGCAGGGAAAAGGGCACTTAGCTATGACTTTAGCATAGAATCACCTTAACAGAATTAATTTGTAAGCAAATAAACTAAAGAATATAACCTCACTAAAATATCTATTGTTTGTTTTTCTCAATGTTGGTGTTGTTATATTTCTTCATGGTAAGGACCAAAGGAACCCAATGATACTATCCTCTAAACATGTGAAAAGTGGACAATTTCCCTTTTTGCCAATCCCCCTGTCATCAATCCCATCCCAACCTACCAACCTTGTTGCCAGGGTTCTCTCCTACTTGTCCCTATGGAGCAAGAAAGGTTAGGAGAGAGAACCTGGGAACCAGGTTGCCCAACTTACGTAATAAAGTTCATCAAACATAGTTAATGTGCACACCAATTAACACATACCGTAAAATTCCGAAAAGGCCTTTTTTGAGGGGCTTATTTTTGGGGGGGCTTATATTCGGAGGGGCTTCTCTATGGAGGAAAATTTGCGTTTACAAATCGATTGGACTAGCCTTATAGTTGGAAGTAAATTTACCGTTTTTACTTTGTTTTACTTTGTATTTGAGGGCAATTTTCCAAGTACAAGCCCCCGGGGGGCTTATATTTGGAGGGGTGATTTAACAGAGGGTTTTTTGTGTCACCGGTTTGGGGGGCCTATATTTGGAGGAGCTTATACATGGAGGGGCTTATTTTCGGAATTTTGCGGTATGTCTAAATGGCAAAGAGGGACAGTTTATGACAGATGTTATTCATCTAACAGTTATCCACAAAAGTGTGAAATTTACTTTCAGGTAAAAAAGTTAGAGCTCAATGAGTCTGCATGTAAGCGACCCCTGGTAGAGACAGAGCATAATTCAAGCTGGTATGAGGGGATAGAGGGCTGTGGAATACAGTGTGAGAATCCCATATTTACCACTGTGGAACACACTAGAATTCATAGATTTGTGGGAGCATTTGGAAGCCTGTCATTTATATGCAGCCTTTTTACCATGGTATGTCATCAACCGTCTCTTATAACGGTCCCCTCTACGCGTGGAGTTGGTACCTGCCTTTCTTTTAAGTTGACTTTCTATGATTTGAATCAAATTGTAAATATTTTCATTATACACTTAAGAATAAAAATTAGCAAAAAGAGTTAAACACAATGTCTTGATGTTAAGTCTGATTTTATATATATTTTTTATCTTGTCACTTGATAATGGCGTCATGGTGACATAGATTCCTTTTTTTTTTGTTAGATCACATTCCTAATTGGATGGAAGTCACAGAATCGCTATCCATCAGTAATTCTGTTTTACATGAACGCTTGTTTCTGTGCTGCTTCAATGGGTTTTCTTATCCAGTTCACTGATGGAGCTAGAAATCGTACAGTTTGTCGCAGGGATGATACAATGAGACTTCAGGAACCAAGGTAAATTTTTAATAAAAATCATGTGTACTCTGTACCTTAATAAATTACCCTACAACACTCTAAGCACTGAGTCTACACTAACTGAAACCTGATTGAGATACTCTTAGGGGAAGGTGCTGTATTGGAAGTAGCAGAAACAAAATCACGAATCACTGTTCGACAATTTTTTGCTTAATTTTGGTTCTTTTAGGCCAGATGGTGACCAGAAAACAGCTGCACAGAGAAGCCAACTGCTAGTTAGTCTCAAACACTGGCATTTTTAGGGGAGCTGTATTTCCGGATCATTTGAGGTTTTGACCTGCTGCTCCCCTAAGTCAACATTAGCACTTACTTCTTACGTAGGGCAAAATTGTGACTTTAGGGGAGGGGTAGGTGGTCAGTTACCTAGAAACCTCAAACGATCCTTATTTCCTTCCTCCTGTGGTGGGGGGAAGGGGGGGAACTACTTTCCTAAAAATGCCAAGTGGGAGGGTGGGTAACTGCCAGCTGCTACACCAGCCAAATAACTCTTCCTAACTGTTGATTACCTTTTTCTTCCATGCAGTGAGGATGACTGTTTCCTGTGTATATTTACATTTGTCTTGGTTTACTATTTCTCTATGGTGGGTGCTGTGTGGTTTGTTATCCTCTCTTATTCCTGGTCAATCTGCTTCAAATCCCTGGGTAGCACAAGAGACAACTTTGCTGGTAAAGTGGTTTATTTTCATGCAGTAGCCTGGATTCTTCCTCTGACCTGGACAGTCAGTATTATTGCACTAAAACAGGTACAATCAGACATGTGAGCGGGAGGTGCCTGAATAGAAGCTTCAAGTGACTTCTGATTACAGCTAGACTCTCCTTCAAATGTAACTCAAAGGGAGAATTTGATACATATATTAGTCAAAAGTCACTTAAAGCCTAATTAAATGCACCCCTTTGTTATTACAATTTTCTTAAGGCCAATTTATTTTACAACTTTTGTCACATGCATCTGTGATTATGATAAGCTAAAAACAGTTGTGCCATGAAAGTCAAACCTATGACAACTGCAATTTTTTACATCCTGTAGGTTTGATTTACATAATACAACTCAGGTCACAGGCTTCGACAATGCATGTCAGATGCAACAATGTTGCATTTAAATCAGTCTTAAAAGTAACTTTAACAGTAATCACATATTCAGTGATTACTGTTAAACCCAGCGTCAATAATAAATTGCTAACTGATTTTGAATTGCCACTTTAAAAAACAATAATATTGGTGATTGTGGGAGTAGGCGTGGGGTGGGAAGGCGGAGAGGTGGGAAGGGGTATTAATGTAGTTGTGACAGGTTGTTAATATTACCCACTTAATATTTATTTTCAGGTTGATGCAAATTCACTAAGTGGAATCTGCTTTGTTGGCTACAAGAATTCCAGAATGAGAGTGGGTTTTTTGTTGGTACCCTTGGGTGTTGATTTACTAATTGGAGGACTCTTTTTGATAAAAGGTACAATGTTGTAGTTTTTAAGGAGCTGTGCCAGAATTTTTTAATTAATAAACATTGGAATCAAATAAAACCTAGCCTCCTTTGCAGGCAACTCCTTTTGCAATATACTGACCATGAGGAATCTGAGGACGAGAAAAGGAGAAAAGAACTGTTCTCTAAAAGAGGACAGTGATGCCTGCGGAGCAGGCTAAATAAAACCCCAAAAAATTAATAATGGGTCAATTTTATTTAAAATCAACCAATTTTCTACCTACACTATGAATGCATGCCCTTTGCTTTGGAAAATCAGGAAGGAAATGGATTTGCAACGTGAAAAAGTTAGAAACACTTTTCCGAGTTCAACCCTTGTATTGTGAAAAAACAAACAAAAACTGACGACTTACTACAAAAACTTCAAACAACAAAACTATCGATCCTACCAAGGTTTTTACTTTCATGATGTATTAGAGCAGCTGAAAACTAAGTTTCATACAAATTCAAAAAGTTCTTTTCTTGGTTTTGTGATTGAGTATGCTTGAATTTCTCAGCTTTTGCATGACGGCCAATAGAGGTTAAAAAAGGTTAAAAGGTTAAAAAAACTGATTTATTTCAGAGAATTTTGTTATCTGAACAGTTTATGCATAAGTATTACTTTAATGTTTCCGAGTTCCTCGAGGAATAAATTCATGCTTTTGTAGCAAAACTCAGTAACAGATGTTTCTGTTGGTTTCCATCCACCATGTTGGTTCCCACCTGGATGGGCACCAGCACGGCATCTCCATACAAATCTCTATAAATTTGGGTAAAACATTTCTCAGGATATCTCGTATCCAAAATATTCCTCTGACCTGAACCTTGTCAAGGGTCTTTGCATACTTACATGTACCTCCTTTTCCCGTACCTCCATTTCCCAGATTCTGGACTTAATCTACTGAAATTTTGATCTATTTTGAATGGCGTGAAACTGAACTCAGAAGACCAGCAATAAAAAAAGATGACCAAGGTTTCAGCTCAGCTTTGGCTCAAAAAAGTGCATGATCATGACATACATTGTAGCTCTTTTGAAGTATAATTAAGAAACAAAGAGATCTCCTAAAGATGGACACGAATATCATTTTTTTAAATTCATTAAGTCTATGTATGGTATGTTCTGATGGGAATAGACCTTTGTCACGCGGCAGCCATTTTGTCTCAGGAGATTTAAAAAGCTTTGCTTATGCATGTCTAACCTTGAGAGAGAACGAGGCTAGCCATACATAGACAAAGCTTATATCTCCTGAGACAAAATGGATGCCAAGTGACAAAGGTCTAAAACTACTTACCGTATATCTCATCAGCAGCATCATCATCATCTTCATTTCAAGTCTTCTCAGGCTACAACATTGCACCATATGCCACTATCTATCAAATATTGACCTCAACACTGCAGCAAAGATAAGACATACAGTGTGTATGTTCCGTTTGAGAGCATTGGTGTATGTTTTTGTTTGCCTCCCTTGCAAAGCCTGACCGTGTTCAGATCTTCGTCTTTTACCTATTGTTACTCTAATTTCCTTCTTTTGGTAGGAGTTGCAACTCTCTTTAAGTTACGAAGATCAAATCCCACTCTTTTAAGCAGCAGAGCATCTTACAAAATAAAGGAAACTATAATAAGAGTAGGTAAGAAGAAAAGCTGTGATTTAAACTGTTTGTTGTCAACTATCAAAAATCCTATGGCTCGAGGCATATATTTTGTCAGCATTCTATTACATGGATAAGTGATCTGATATGTCAAACCCTTTTTTTTCAACCATGGGTAAGTTTGTCTTTTTCCTTCAGCAGGTAAACCTTTATCATCTTAATTCTGCATTATCTGCTATTATGCAAACTGCTTGTTGCTCTTAATACATTACCCAACCATTCACTTCCTTGTGATTGGATGTACCTTCTCTCTCTCTCTGCTTATTTTTTTCCTTTTTCTTTTTTTCAAAAAGGTTGTTTGAAAACAGTCTGTGCAAATAATGATTTTTTTTTATGCTTGTTAGGTATCTTTTCCTTCATCTCATTTTTGACCGTCTTCACAACTTTTGCATGCCATGTTTATGAATATCACAACCAGGAAAGTTGGGAAAAAAGCTACTTTAACTTCATCAAGTAAGTGCAGGAATTGTGCTGTTAGTTAATACCATTGCCAACTTGGGATTTATCTAAGATAACTACAATCTAGTTAAATTGGATGAGTTTTGGCAAAAAAGAATCCTTTAGTGACTTCTGGGAAACAGCAATAGTTTTTCCTCCAAAACTCTTTTGACTGTGCTTCTAAAATAAAATGACAGGGAGTTTTTTGTGTCAGATCAAAGTCCCTCATAGCCTATATTATTCCATGAACCAATTCAATAAAAAAATAAATTAATCTTAACCTTTGGTAAGATTTAATAACATATTACCCGGGTTGTCAGAAAGTTTTGAAGTAGATGGCTGAGTTGTCAAAGTAAGCGGCCAGTCCAGGGATAATATACATAAAAAACGCCATCCACAAAGAAATGCCAAGCAGAGTAGCTGGCCAATACTAACCAAGTAGGCAGCGATTTTCGCCGGCAACCCGCTACTTTTGACAACCCTGCATTACCATTAAAATAGTAATGTTACGTTACTCTTACCTGCTGTACACTTTCCTTTCAAAGGTGTATTGCAGAGAAAGCTGTTGAAGGACTAACATGGAAGTCACACTGTTCAGTTAGCGACCGTCCTAATCTAGGAGTTATTGAGCTTGAATTGGCTTCATTATTTGGCACTGGAATTGCTATGAGCAGCTGGACTTGGACATCAAATACATTGCAGACCTGGCAAAAGTTATGGCGCAGGTCATTATTAATAGTAACATACTGTGCTGGGTTTAATTTGCAGGCCAGTGCAGATGTGGCTGCTACTGAAGATGTTAGGATTATGGCCTGGGTCCAAGTTTTAAGACCTTAGTCACAGCTACAAATAAAACCCTTTAGCTTGTGAAAACAGATGTCTCTCCTCATCTCTAGAGACATCAGAGACAGAACATCCCTAGCCATGAGGAATGAGGAGGGAGGAGAGAGGGCTGTTTGCGCAGGCTAAAAATCCCTGGATTTGGAGTAATCCCAACATAAAAATATTGCCCTCTGATGGCTTGTGAAACATTAGGTAAATTTGACTTTACGCCACAGGCCACTCAAGGCTTGCACCCGTTCCAGCCTTAATGTACAAGGCTCAATCACTTCCCATCTTATTTCCTTGTTACTGTGATTTTTCTCTAAGAAAGTACACTTGTATAGCACAGGTCCAAAATAGAGGCTGCTTGTAATATTAGACCTCTCCATTTAAGTACTGAGAATTCAAATATATCTTTGTGCAGAGATATTTTCATCTTAATCAGTAATAATGTGTTGACAGTATTTGGCCTCTGCAATCTCTCTGTACTTCAAGTGTGCAATGACTGAAAAAACCATTATGCAGTAAATCGTCAAAACTCACAGTAAACTCTTATTATTCGTGCAGGATAACACGGAAACGCAGGCATCCAGAACTTAGTCACTACAAAACTATCAGGAGAATGAAAAATAAAATAGCGTAAGTACATTTATTCTCCCGTTAACAATTGCAGTGCATTAATGTATGGAAAATGGGTGCCTGGGATGTCTGGGGACCTCTACTGTCACCAGCTGGCCCCTAGACGGAGACCCCCCGCCCCTGGCTGGCAATCCTCGCAACCCAGCCATGACCCCCGCACCACACAGAGTCTTCCAGGCAATAGTCAAACTGATTTTATGGTGGAAAATAAAGGGATGGGAAGGGGCATGAAAAATGAAAACAAACAATGCACTCCTCAGAAAAAAACTGAAAATGTGCTTTGGAGCTACGACCTAGAAAGCTGGGAGCAAGTGCTGAACTCTGCTGCTGCTGACTGCCATGACCATATCAGTTGCTCTTTGTTGTTAACTCAGTTAAATTTCCTTTCACTGCATCAGTCTTGGTTAACTTACTTTATTATACGGTTAGTTGATACACATCCTGTGTGACTGGTTAATTTATTAAACCCTTGCTTCATAATAGTGAACAAAAGAAAACTTTGCAAAGGAACAACGACCTTTCTTTGAGTAAATCCTTTAGAATATAATCTTTAATAGTAACATGCAAATGGTCTAATGTTGAAATTCTGCAATTTCTAAAGTCGTTGTGAACTACTGACAGTAGGTATTCTAAGCAAAATAATAGCCTGGGGAAATAGCATAATTTGCTGCATCAAAATTGAAAATATTTTCACACCTTATTAGAAGGCCTGCATTCTGTTGAGTGATTAATGACATGTAAAATGGCTTCTGTTTATATTCCAGACCTGCCGTTATATATCCTGTCATTCCCGACCCACATATACAACTGGATGGAATTAAAAAAGCAGGGGAAACCATTCAAGCTTGTGGCTTAAATAAGAAACAAAGTTACCAGCATGAAGAAGAGGATGATGATGATCAAGAACCACTAAGACTTAAGAGTTTTTCAGAATGGACACCTCAAGAAAACACTAGTTAACAAATTTAATACGTTGTGATTTCAATGTGTCTTTGTATTTTGTCTACACTACAATAGACCACTGTAACCTCCAGAGTAAAGACTATATTCAAATCACAACGGGTACATATAAAGTCATTTTTTTGTTCAAAGGTATTTTGTAATATAAAAATAATTATATTAATATATTTTATTTATTAATAAGATTCTAGCACATGCAAAAGTACATGTATAAAAAAGTCCTATTAAAAGCTTTCTGTGACAGTCACTAACATTTCCTCTGTCTTGAAGCAGGGTTGTCATTAAGAGCCGGGGGCCGGGGATTTTCCCTGGCTACTAAGAGAGTGGCCCCCGGCTACTTTTATTGGAAAATAGAAGAAAAATAGAACCAAAAGAAATCCCTAGCCGTTTGATTCCCCGCCTACTTGTTGTATTTACCCGGCAACTTGAAATCTTAGTGACAACCCTCTTGAAGGTTTCCTGCTTTTATGGGTGTCTACTTTGAATAATTTCTTAGGCTTTAAGGCTTTTTCTGATCAATTTAGACATCTTGTAGACAACTACCTAATGTTAGTTAAAATGAAAAGACATGTCCTAAACTGTGACAGAGATGGTTCCTTACTGTTTAATGATCTATTATCAAGAATAGGGCAATTAAGTAGTTGTCTGACTATTTCAAAAAGAAGAGTACCTGAAACCTTGGAAACAACCCCATTAAGATCAAGGATTTAAAACTGGCCATTACTGAGTTCCAGAAACGCTCACTTTCAAAATAAGGCTAAGCGCAAAATATTTCTTGCGAAAATGAGTTTTATTTGCATGAGAATAAAAAATCATTTTCTTATTAATGGCTTTGTACTTAGCCTCACTTTGAAACAGAGGCTTGCGGCAACTCGGAAATGGCCTATTAGAATGGTTATTACAAGATTATAGCTATATTATAGTCAATAATATTATTGGTACTTTGATAGTGTAAAGGAAGAAGAAAGGGTCAGATGCAGGTAAAAATTATCTGAAACAATGGGTTAGTAAGTGTATTACTGATAGCACAATGTATCTGCAATTTAGTTACTGTTGTTATTTCCTATACTATTTCTTACCTTAGATTTACTTTGTTACTGTTCCAATGTTACTGTTGCTTTGCAAGCAAAGACCTACAAACAACGTGACATGTAAATGTATATCAGCTTTGTAATACCAAACCATTACTTTTTATACAGTAGGTGAGTTTAAACTTGTAAGTTATTCAATAAAAGTGATTTTACTGTTCATGACTATAACTTTTAAAGATGCAGCATATCAATATTTCTAGTTATGATTTTAATTCACTCTTTCTATTATCACTGTCAAAGAATACAATACTTGTGAGTTTGTTATCATAACACAGTTGTTTGGCAATAGTTTATGTCTGTGTCATCTATTCCTCCAAGACTTATGCTTTCTGTAAAGCAAACAGTGAAACAGCAAATAGACTTCAACCTAAGAAGTTAATGCATATAGTCAAGCCCCAAGTTACACATTTTGTGCAATTCCTACATTCTTATTTATTAATGCATGCAAGCCATGATGTAACTTGTGAACTCACTGCACTAAAGCCCAAAGACTCAAACATGGTCAAATTTAAGTAATACAAAAAGTTAAGCTCTTAAAACACTGGAATCTTTGTATCTGCACTCATTCAGTACCTGTAATTTGCCTGAGTATATGAATAACACAAATGCAGGGTGCAAAGAAAGTCATTTTTACAGCTTGCTATTCTGGCAAGCCGAAGCTAACATTTACTACCCCAAACATCATTTCAACTAGCCCCAAAAACTTTTTGATGAGCAGATTGATTTCACCGTTCTTCTGTAATTTGAATTCCTCAAAAAACTTCACTTGCCCATTGGGAAGTTAATAATGGAATTCACTAGCCTGATAGCAAAATCCACTAGCCCCAACCTATCGGACACTACTTTCTTATACGCTGACAATGTGATTGCATGCATGTTAAATTAATTTTATTGTTTCAGTGGTGACAACCTAATTTGATATTTTCAGTCATAAGACAAGAATAACATTGACCAGGGTAAAAAGGTTTCAATTGGCAGCATAGGGAATTTATTGCAGCCTACGGTGTATGAATGTGCAGTAATCAATGTCGGTTATGATCCTGTTAGCTCAATAACTGAGTGCTGAATTATTGTGATCTCAGGACATAACTTCCTTGATGAGCGGAATTTGTAAACAATAAAATGATCTTGTCATGTCCCTTCAGAATCATTCACACTAAACAGATAATATCATTCAAGTTGGAAGTGGTTAAATTTTGCTGCAAAATCCCTGTTAGTCCTTGCAAGTAGTTCTCTTGTCTCCTGAAGCCTCTTATGAACATTCACTACTGTGTTCTTGGTTGTGGAGTCAGCAAAAACCTCTGAAAGTTTTGAAGCTGACGGAAGTGGGCTAATAACAATAACGTCATCTTGCTCGCTTGATGAAACAGTTTTACTTTTGCTTGGTGTTTCTTCACAGTTTATTTTATTCTCTTTATCATCATCATCATCATCATGGTCATTATCAGACTTGTCCGAAGTAGATGGTGTGTTGTCATGGGACGACTCTAAAACTGCGTTATCTCCACTGCCAGCTGATGTTACTATTTCTTTAAACAGTTTCCTACTAGTGGTATTTTGCTTAAGCCCAGTTTTGTGATTCCCTGTATGATTGTTGATTTCTTCATTTGTCAATGCATTTGTAGCTAAATTTTTGTCACCATGAAGATTAAAACCAGACACAACTGCCACAATGTCTTTTTGTAAAGTACTCTCTTTGCTTGTTGGTGGGTGATTATTACAAGAACAGCATGGTTTTTTCTCACAGGCTTCTTCAAGAAGCTTCATTCTGCTCTCCAGAAGCACCACTCGGGCTGACATTTCATTGTTTAACAAGGTCATAGCATCAAACTTCTCTTGTAATTCCTGAACTAGTTGTTTGAGGACAACAACCTGGGTCACATTCTCAGCACTTGAAGATGGATGTGCTGAAACAGCAACATTTGAAACAGCTTCAGATGAATTTGAATGTCGTAAAACTTTTGTCGCTGGAAGGTTATCTTCTACTACTGGGACTTTGTATGCCTGTAAATCTGACTCTCTTTGGCAGCTTAAAATAGGAACAGTGGAATGATGAACTCCCTTAATGACAGGTGTAAGCATCAAGTCAGGACTTGGTGTAGGGGCTGTTGTCATGGATACTGGTGATGGAATAGATTGAGGCCTTGTTCGCACGTTGACAGTAGTATCCAAGTCCATTGGATAAGACAACACTGATCTCTCTGAATAAGGAATGGTGTGAATTCTTGCTGGTACAGAGATTGAAGGATTTGGTCCAAAGGACAATGGAACTTCTAAGGGAAGTGCTTCTGCTGATTTGGTTTGCTTGGGTTGAGATTCTGTAAATTGATCCTCCCTAGTTACTGACTTCCCCTGAGAATGTCCAGTAATCCAGTTCAACTGAGGCTGTTGACAAAAATTTGATCTAATTTCTAGGTTTCTTGACACCGGAAATTTAACACCAAAATAGCGTTCATCACTAACAGATTTAACAACCAAATTTGATGGAACAGTACCACTGCTTTGATGACTGTCATCTTTGCCAGCTGTTTTAGAGCAACATCTTGTAGCATCTTCACTATTCATAATGGTATGATCCTCATCAGGAATCACTCGAGTTACAAGAGGTTCTGTTAACCCCAAGCCAGCTTCTGTTGCTTCTTTGTTGCTCTGAAATCTTTTCATGTCTGTATTCACTGGAAGTGGCCCAGGAAAGTAATCATATCTGGCTACAACGTCTTTAATAACTGAAGAACTTTCTTTCTCCGTGGTACCTTTACTGGTCAGGTGTGAAATGTTCCTTCCCCGCTTTCTTTCACTCTTGGTTTTGGGATTAAGCTCATCATGTTTTCCTCTCAAAAGCTTCAGAATTTCACAAAGAGAGAGGATCTTTCTTTCCGCAAAGCCGATTGTAAGAAACTGTTCTTTTGTAATTTGAGGTTTATAACCAAATTCGTCTCGAAGAACTTTGTATACAGCTTCCATGAACCTCAAATCTGTTTTCCCATACAGGTCGTACTCTTTATTGGCAAAGTACTGGGCCAAAGAAATTGAGTAATCCAGAAAGACATGATGAACAACTGGAAGAAACGCTTTTGGAACTCCCTGCGCAATTCCTTTGAGGTCAAGTTCACTTTGAGGGAAGTGAACTTGTTTCAGCTCTGAAACAAACTTTCGAAGGTTGTTTTTTAGGTCTCCAGTAGTCATGGTAAAGAAAATCTTTTCTTCTTTGACGTGTACTAGCCTCAAAGCGACAAATTAAAGTAGAGAGACTTGCATTGTCAGTCTCTTTCAGTCCGTTGAGTTTACCGCCATTTTGAATTTTTGAATCTGCAAAGCATCAGCGGATATACTTTTGAATATATGCATACATGACGTACTTAGCTTGAATTTAACGCGCCTGCGATCAATAATCAAGATGGCGGACACAGGTTTTCGTTTTCCTCGTCGCAAGAAAGGTGCTAAATCCCACCCAAAAGATGCTCCATTTCCTGTTCCCATTCAAAGTATCACGTCCAAAGAGCCTTGTAGTGAAAGATGGTATTATTACACTGGACATTTCAGAGATAATTGTGTGATAATTGAAGATCTAGGCGACCTTACTTTTCTCTATAGGATGGTAAGTCTCCAGGGATTAAGTAAATCATAACTTTGAGGTATATTTACGTTTACTTTTCACCACATTTAATATACTAGGGTTAAAATATGAAGTAACTCTATGCCTGTTTAGTGCAGATTCCTATTTCATTCCCAAGCCTTGTCTGATGTTTTTGGTGTTGTTACTTTTAAACGGAACGCGCACGTACTGTGTTTTTATGTTTCAGGGTTTCTTTGGTAAAGGTTTCCTATCAAGGAGTAAACCTGAATATGAAGTGATTTCAAATATTTCACAAAAGGCTTTTTCAAAGTCTGAAAAACTAAGAAGATGTAAGTGCAGAGAATTGTTAATTTTAATTGATCATTATTTTTATTGATTACTATAATATAATAACTTTGTAATTATTATAATTATAAATAACAATTTTTATTTTAGCCATATGTTTTCCATTTCTCATAGTACCACCAAAAGAAAGAGAAATCAGACAATCAAAGTTTCGAGTTGTAAAAAAAGAACGGTAAGAAATTGTTAACTTTCTACCACCTAATATTTTAGACATTGATTCGACTGCCAATAATATTTTAAGCTTGCTGCAAATGCTTTTTTTACATAATCTGGCTGATCTGCTGACTTTTAACTTTCTGTGATTATTAATTTTTATTTCATTTTATTTTATTTATTTAGTTTTTGTTTGGAAACTTGTAGATGTAGATGTACAACAAAATTGGCTTTTAAACCTTATATTAGTTTCTTTTGACCTGGGATTACATTATTAATATTCATTTTTTAAATCTTACCTCTTTAATTTCAATTATCAGGTTTAAAAATCATAAGCAATGGTGGGAACAGATAAATGGTGCAATTCTTACAGATGATCCTTTGAAATTGGAGTGTGAAGAAGCTGAGGAGGCTGTAGATACTTGCATAGAATGTCCACAACATCATCAAGAGTTTACTGTTGATTCAGAAAATATTGAAAGTCTTCCTAATGAAGAGGATGGAAGTCCATCTCCGAAAAGAATTAAAATGGACATTTTTTGTGGTGAGGTTAGTGAACTTCATCATGATCATCAGGATGGAAGCTGTACTGAAGAGATCAGCGTAAACTCAAGCGATGATGAAGATATTACCAAAAGTAACTCAGGGGAAGACACTGATGCAGATGTTACCAACAGAGAATTGGAAGAGGTTGTTCATGATGTCATGAGGAAAAGGTGTTGAATAAGCCCTAAATACCATATTATTTCATTTGGCTATATGAGAAGAGTTGTCCAGTAGAGCTAGGGTACATGTATGAAGAGTGAAGTGTGATTGGGGAACTCCTGTGTTAATAAAATAGATGAAAATATATAGTTCAACCTCCCGTAAGCGACCACGTAAAATGCAAAGAGTTAGTGGTCACTTACTGGAGGTGGTTGCTTACAAGAAATATTGAACTACATAGGCTCTCTCCAAGAAATGGTTCTGACACATGTGCTTTTTGGAAGAGAAATAATCGCAAGCAATTTCTAAGTGTGATATATTTGTAGTTCCATGTTGGCATTGAAAGTTTTTTTGCATACTCAGAGTGGCTTAAGTACATTTAGCAAAAAAGAGACTACACCAATGCATAAAGTGGACTCTTACAAGTGGTTAAAAAATGGAAAATTTTTCTATCGTGAGCCCCAGAAGTGGTGGTGATTGCTTAGGAGGGTTGGGCATTTACAAGAGGTTCTAGCTTTAATAGGGCTTTGACCGAGAAAAATTTGGTCTTTTAGAGAAGTAGTCGCTTATGGGAGGTGGATGATCACTTAAATAGTACAGGTGTAATATTGATCTATTGTCTTTCAAACCAGTAATCAAAAGAAGTCTGAAAAAGTGAATGAAGATACCAAACAAACACAAATTAAAAGCAAAGGCAAAAAGCAAGAAGACCCTTACAAAGTCTTTGAGCATCTGCAACTGAGTTTGGAGGAGGTTTGTAAAACTTTCAAAGTTTATTAAGTATTGCCTAGTTTCAAACCAAGGGAGAAGGCCGGGTACAATTATTCACTTTATTATGGGATAAACAACACAAGACCCTTGTAGTCAGAAAGAGCACATTGAGGTTAGCAGTATTCTCAAGTTTGGTGTTTACCGGGCCTATATTAAACGAGATACAGCTAGTCAAAAACTTCAGAACTTACTAAGAAATATAGAGATGTCCAGACCAGTACTCTATACATCTCTTATTAATTTTCAAAGTTTTAAATAGCTATATCTTGTTCAGTATTGGCCTGATCAACACCAAACTTGATATATTTCCTCATCTCAATGAGCTTTTCCTGACTATGCGGGTCTCATGTTGTTTATCCCATAATAAACTGAATCATACCCAGCCCTCCTCGGTTTGAGATTAGGCAATATAGATTTAACATACACAGATAACTGCTTAACTACGTGTATGGATCAAAACTTCATGTACAGGCCACAGATGACGTAAAACAAAAGACCTCTTGGTTTTCTGTTCAGGGAAAAATCAGTGCTTGGTTTTGTTTCATGGTTTTTGCTTTTTTTGTTTTTTTTGTCATCTGTGTCCAGTACATGAAGTAAATGCCTAACAATAAGCCCAAACATATAACTCACACTCTAAAACTATGTGAATTATCTTGACTTATATTTTTTTTAGGGTTGGGAGAGGAGACGTGGAGCCTGTTGTCTCTTTGATATTCTTGTTCAGTTCTGTAACTTTCTGTTTTTAAGGAGTTTAGTAGATGTAGTATAGGTGTATGTATTAAACTCTTGTAGTTCTCCTGATCCTTTTGTCTATTTGTATATACGCTACAATGTTTCTAATTTTCCAGTCTTTCAGTGAGAAGAACCAGTGAAAGATTACAACATTGTCTGATGCAATTTGACTTCTAATTCATTTTATCTTGTAGGCATTTTTCCTCTCTTACGGACTTGGATGCCTCTCAGTATTGAATAGCAATAAGGTAGGCAATTAATATGGCCTATTATTTTAAGGTGGTTAGCCTTTTATTTGATCAAATTGTTAATATCAAATTAATAGACCATTTTGTTTTGATTTTTTATAATAGAAGCCAATGTCCTTGAGTGAAATGTGGTGTTCATTTTGCACTGCTAAAAGAAATTTCCTTCCAAGTTATATAACTTATCACTACTTCAGATCAAAAGGCTGGGTGCCTAAGATAGGAATCAAGTATGCAACTGATTTTGGTAAGATTATTGATCAGAAGTACTTCTTGTATACACATTGTGCATGTCTCAACAACATCCTTAAGGCAGTTGTCTAAAACTTGAGGTGATAATGTAAACCCAGTAGCAGGGGTAGGGAGCCTGGGATTAAAAAAGAAAAAAATAATGGGGTCAAAATCAGCCATTAAGCAACAAAAATGTCTGGAACCTATTGGCCTTTAAAAACACACCTGTAATTGTTTTTAGGGCTAGGAACATTGTTTGGGTTATTCACCCGTTGTTTCATCAAAGCAAAATTAATGTATTTCAGCAGGGCCCACCTCTTAAGAGCCTGTTCTATATGGCCTTGTTGGTACACACCCACTGAAATCTTGTAAGGAAAGAGCCTAATTCAAGAGATTTTTAAATTTGCTGGATACAAATCAAATTTTTTTCGTGTATTTGTTAATTATGAATATGTTTTTTTCAGTTCTTTACAAAGAGGGCATGCCCTTTTACCACTCAAGGTAAGAGTTTTTGTAATTTTTGCACATTAAAAACATAAATAAAATTTGCGCATTCATTTATTTATCAGATATCTTTTTTTTCCTGTTTGATTCTGAATCTCTGTACAGCTGCCCCCTCCCCTCTTAGTCTATCTTGAGTTAATAATTTTTTCAATAAAATCAAAGTAGCAAGTGTACTCATTTTCTTTCAGTTATTCAGTCATTGTCCAAATGGTTGACTCACAATCACTGGAAGTTGACAAAAACAGTAATCCTTGTAGGCAGCTATCATGGCCTCAGTTGTGTGGAGTGAGTCGTGTCAGTGGTCATGCTGCTAAGGTGAGACACCAAACAGTCATATAGCTCTAAATGCATTTTTCACTTCCTTTCACTTTCTTTCATGTTTGGAGCCTTCCTCTATAACTGAATATTAAGCAAGCTGCCAAGGAGAATCACATGGAATTCCAAACAGTACAGACTATTACCAGCCCTGTCAAAATGTATTCTGGCAATTTTTTTTTTTTTACCAGCTTTTCTGGACACATGCCTGCCCAGAGGAAATAGGTACGAACGGGACTCATAGGTCCCATGCAAGGTGCCATCCCTACCCAATCCCACAACCCGTGAAGGTTGGCCACACCACCGGGGTCTACGTCCCCTACTCTTTTTGAACAGTGGTGTGGGTTCTTTTACGTCCCACAAGAACAGATCGGTGAAGGTGCTGTGAGATGGGACCTCGGCTTTTCATCCTTATCCGAGAAGACTAGAAAGTCTAACCATTTACAGATGTCATTACAAAGGCAGCACTTTCTTCTCAGTTATTTAAAGACCCTGAGTGTTGGTCCAGCTGGGTTTGAACCCACTACCTCCTGCTCAGAAGACCGGTGCTCTCCCAACTGAGCTAACCAGGCGGCGGTTAAAATTAAAGGCCAGCAAGAGAAGTAGGCAGCAAAATATTAATACCAAGTCACCCCGGTCTACTGGAGGAGATAAGCAGCTTATCAAAGTAATAATTGACTGAGGTAGCAATGTTTCCAGTAGCTGGGACATTTTGACAGAGCTGTTATTACATGTACATGTCTGTAATATAATTATACAGCCATTACCTAAGAAGTGAGTTGCTTGCAGACTATGTAGACTTTTTAAGCCATTTATTCTCATGTGTAACAACTAAAAAATTAAATTGAACTCATAGTATTTTTTACCTCATGCTAAAGTGGATCATTCTAATTATAGTAAATTGTTTGTTTTTAGGAAGTGATGATATGTTATGTCATTAAACCATCAGGTAAGCATGTTTTCAGGGAAACAACTTTCCTCTCTATAAATCTAAAAAAACTCTGGGCAAGGCTGCAAACTAAGGCACTTCAAGAATACTGAAACATTTGCCCATGTATTCTATCTTTGTCAGATACAAGAACAAGGGCTACACTGCAAATTCTTTTCAAACAAATGTTGATTCAATAAACACTAATGCTTGGACAATTCATGCTCTTTTTTTGTTTCTTTTTATGTTATTGTAAGTAGATATGACCAAAGAAGAAATGATGTCACCAAATTGTATTCCAAGATTTAAATTACAGGTAAGTTTCTCTGGTACATGTAGCTCTGTGTAACCCTTAGGGAAGTAAGCCATAGCCTGCTTAGCTCAGTGGGACTGTTATGTGCAGGGTACTTTCTTTGCATTAAGTGGAGCTGCAAGGGAAATTCAATGATAATTATCTGCTACTGAAACACAAACAACACTCACCAGCAAATCCCACCAGCTATGCAGGCTAACTAATCCTGTAAGGAGACCTTGTTAGGTGGGGTGGGGCCAAGGAGGGAGGGGTTACATATGTCCCTAGTGTGAGTTTCAAAACCTATGTCCCTCTCCCCATTTTAACATTTTACAGTGGAAGCTCCTAACCGACACTCTAGTAAGCAGACAGCTCTACTTACCGCCTCCTGCCCAAGACCCTGCTTTTTGCAAGCTCCTCTTGGTGCCTGCAGTCCTAGAGCGCTTTCCAAAGCTCAGAACTGGCCGGCCGAACCATGGCCGGACCAGACTTTCTGGCAATGAAATAGGCTTTTTTTTTTAGGTTTAGCTGAAAAACTATCTCCTCTGTGTATAATATTTTGGGATGGTTAGTTTTCATTAAAAGTGAAATTCTCATTAAGATGGTAATGGGCTGGCCGGTCAGTTGTGACAAATGGAAAGCGCCCCTAATGTCCCAGTTGTTATTACGCATGCGTCACTTGTATGTAGCCAGCATTTAGGACTTCCACTAAAAATGTTTGAAATGCACATAACACACTTTGATCATGCATGTTTGGACCTACTATCACCTGTAATCTGATCACGTGTCTTGACCATCTGTCACCTGAAACTTACGCAAAGAACAGCCCCGGAGCAAAAGCATTTTAACCTTTGATCATTGTCACCTGCTCTCCGTAACCTTTGCAATTTACAAACTCTGTATTTTTACATTCCAGTAATCAGCCAACTCCAGTTACAGGCACCTTTTTTGTGTCCCGAGGGTGTCTGATCACGACAGCTTCCACTACAATATTATTATTTGCTTTTTTGTCAGTCACAGTTTCAATCCATGTTTGAGTTGTTTGTTGCAAATTCAGCTGTTATATCGCTGTTTCAAGGCCGTGTCATTAGTCAAAGTTATACCCCAACAGGACCTTAGTAAGCTAGTAGCAGTTTTGTATTCCATTAACAGGCTCTGGATTCACTGTCACTGATGAAAGGCTAGCAGTTCAAACATCAGCCTTTCAATCTCTTTACAGTTCATAGTAAAATCAGATCTAGCCTTTAGACAGCTGCCCCTTCCCCCCAAATAAAATCAGGAGGCTCCCTCCCCAATTTGTATCTTGGTGAGGCAGAAGCTCAACTAAACGGGCTAAACTAACCTTATCAACTCAGTTGATATCACCACCTTTTGTGTTAAACATTGTTCTGTGCCCAAAAGTCTACACTACTGTAGGTAGTGACAAACACAGTGGCAGCAGGGCTGTGCTCATGCAGTGCCTGGTTGCCCGCCCCTAGCACCTTACTTTTGCTGGATCATCATACATTTCTGGGAAACTACCCACACACCCCTCCCCCAAGCCAACATTAACACTCACTTCTCAATTAGGGCAAAATGTTGGCTTAGGGGAGGTAGGGATGGGCAGTTTCCCAGAAATGTGTGATGATCCCTTTTGCTCTTGGATGACTGGAAAATCCTATGCTGGACACCTTGAATTTCACAGGATTAGGGCACCAGCTTCCCTTTGGTTTTTCTTAGTGTGTAGTCTTGCAGGATGCACGCTTTTATTGAACTTCCTTCTGTTTTTTTTCAACAGGAAGTTGTTCTTCGAAGGTGGATTCCCAAAAGAGCAAGAGAACCAGACAAGGACAGAACTTAATGAGATAATACAGTGTTAATGACATAAACAGAAGAATAAAGAATAAAAGAAAATGACTTCAAAGGCACTGCTTCATCTTATCAATAGCGCAGAATAATACATGGCTGCATGGAGATAGAGATTTTATTTCAAAGTGTCAAGAGCAGTGAATCAGAGAAATATTGCAAACACAGGAATACACACTTTTCAGTTTCAAAATACCTTTTTTGTGGGCTTTACAGCACTGGGTTTAATAGTAATCTAAAAAAACAATAAGCTTCCAAAACTTTACAACAGGACATACACCAAGCTCCAGACGTTCCAGTTTACTGCACTTTTCAATAACATTTGACCATGTAAAGTCAAAGATTAAATCTACAGTTACAATTTTTGCTATACTGTCAATCATAATAGGGCTCCATGTATATAGCCCACACAGTTACATGAACTTTTGTACCTGCTGAAGAAAACCTTGTGTTTACTGAAAGGTCTGTCAAGATGATTGAAGTAAGCATAAAACATAACCGTTAAAATGAAATTTTTGACTTTAGAGGTTGCATGTTATTGAAATATGCCGTAAAGATTTGTATTATTATTATTTTCTCAGTAACAAGTAATACCTCACCAGTCAGGGCTGAGGATCATATGAATCAAACTAAACGATTGCTTTACTGATAAAGATAAGTTTATTACTGTTGCAGTAAACCCTACTGAACAAACCAATGTACAAATTGCACATTGAATGATACATCTACACGATTCAGAACAACCATATAATACAATATTTAAAACACCACTGTATATAAGATGATGACAAATCTAACCTACAGTGTAGTCACTATTAAGCTAACTATTGGGTAAAGCTGTTGGCGGAAGTAATAGGATTGAACACTTGGTATTCTGTATATAAAGACAAATATCTACTTATAAATGACAGTGGTAAAACAAGCTGTATTTAGCAGTGCTCTTCAACATCAAGGTGTTTTTTCTTCTTCAGCACAACTTTCATTGTGCCTGACAATCTTCAAGTACAATGTTTGAAACTGCCACTCGCGTGCTAACATAAGTGCTCAAAGTCAAATTAGCTTCTCTTCCATTTTGAATAGCCAGCTGACACCGCCATGTTTAAGGACACTGGACAGGTTAGACCAGGCTTTTGACTTAACAGCAATCTTCACCAATAAACCATTCACCAGGCTACCAGGTAACAAATTGACACCCTTCACAACATTGACTTGATAAAGTTTTCAGAAAAAGACTAGTTTCTCCAGTGATTTTGTGTGACTCTTTCCCTTTGTTGGTCTTGACTGATTTCTTCATCTTGTGTTTTTGTTTCCTTGTCATCACCTTCAGGCTCACCTTTTTCTTCCTACAAAATATAAAAATTATCAAGGAAAATTAACATAATTATTTTATAATGAATGAAATACATCATCATCGTTGTCATCATCATCATAATAAAAATGTTATTTTCATTTATTTATTTTTATTTTGAACAATATTTATTCAGGAGTGCACAGTTCAGCGAGGCTGGTTTGAATGGGGCCCTGATGAAAAGAAAAAAAACAACACCAAAAAAACAACACCAAAAACAATAACAGATAAAAGAAAATTGGAACAACCAAGTATAGTGGAAGTATTGGAGGCTCAATTTGGCTTGGATCTAAAGTGCCTTTTTAGGCCAAACCCAAACATATTTATATCATGCTCGCTCCTCAGGGCCAGAGGAAGCGTGTTCCAGATCTTGGTTCCGCTGTTACTTGATATATTTTGATGTAACATGATTCAGACAAAAAAAGAAAAGGAAAACCTTGAGACACAGAAACTGGTGCATCAGAAAATTCAGAGGCTTGACAAAAGGGGTAAATTAAGTTAGCAGCATTCAAAGAAAGTGGTCTCCAGTAGCCTGGGGCAAGTGGATTTTGCTATCGGGCTAGTGAATTCTGTTCTTAACTTGCCCGATCAGCAAGTGATTTTTTGGGGGAATTCAAATTACAGAAGAACTGCAAACAATCCTGCTCATCAATTTTTTTTTTTTTCAGGATAGTTGAAATGACTTTCGGGCTAGTACAAGCTGTAAAACTGACTTTCACTGCATCCTGTTTCTATGAAAATTAATAATAACATTTTCCAAGCATTAGAGAAAGGAAGTTACATCTCAGGTCCCCCAGAGAACTTGAATCTACATGTAAAACATCCCAAACACCATGCGTGCCAATTCCCTATCCACTGAATCAATGAGAGACTCATGAAGGATAGTACCATTTACAAAGTTAATATGTGGTTACAGTAGTGTTCTTCATACTGAGCACTAGGATCAGCAATGTCCAGAACATACTGTATGGTCAATAAGATAATATTCAATAAAAATATTGTCATCTTTATTTGTGGACAACAAAAAAAGTCATGATCTTTCTTTATTGATCATTGGGGATAGTTGTTAACAGTCAGATATGCTTCCTAAAATGTAGTTTCATGCTTGTGTTTATTTAGCATGATCTGTTACCTGTTCCTCCTCTCCTTCTAAGTCATCAAATCTGTCATGCACCCACAAAGGACTTCTTGAGCGTGCTCTTGATCTGTCCAACTTTTGACGACGGGGCATCTCCCTGTCATCATGCTGTCAAAAAAGAAAATAATAATCATTCGCATTGGATTTCCAAACACTGCAACATGTGTTGGTCTCTTTAGAAACAGTAACATACCATGAAGTAACGTTTTCCCCGAGGGACATCCTGTGGATTGACTTCAACTTCAATCATCCTCTGATCAAAGCCTCTTCCTCTTGGAGGTCCATTATCCAGTCTGTCAAAAACAGTGCGTCTTTGTTGGTTGGCAAATGGAGGTGGGCTTCTTCCTCTTCTTGCTGCAAAATGAATAGAAATTTAAATGCTACAGGTTTGAAAGGCTTTATTTGTTAATATTATTTTGTGAAAATATCACACCAACTTATTTTTATTTTTGAGCAACGTTAACACCATAAATTATTTTCAGTATTTGATTATTATTTGTCAAAATTATTTATAAATATTATCACCCAAAACCTTCTATGTCTGATTTTCACCCAGAGTGTGGAATTTTTTCTGAGCTTTCTGGTCGTAGAATTCTTTTTTTTTTCCAAATTGTATGCTGTTTACTGCTAGCCTTCCCTCAAAATCGTACCACAGGCCTACTTACAAAATCGCTCATTTCTTTGCTTCCATCTCGACCCACGATCATCCTTGTCATCATTGTCTTCAGGCTCATCACCTTTTCTGGTGCGAGGACCAAGTCGTTCACTTATTCTTTGCCTCCTTCCTTCTCTGTTTTCCTCACGATCCATGTGCATTCTACGTGCACCTCTATCAGTTTCACGGCTTCCATCAGGAGATCTTTGTCTGTAGCGACGTTCTCTTCTTGGCTCCGGAGAATGGCTAGATTTGTTTTAAATCATAAGAAAATAACAATTTATTTTCAGCAACTGACCATAGACCAAACTACTCTTTGTAAAGCAAAACTATCAAACATAAGCAACTATCTAACAAGAACAGTTTTGATAATCACTTTCTTGCAATTGCCACCATTGATTGTTGCTGACAAGAGATAATCACACAAGGAGGCTTTGATTGTAAAGCCTGGTTCTGATATACCACTAATCTACCTGCACCATATCTGTCAGTACTATCTAGGATACTCTTCCATCATAAGGCAACATAAACCACCGGCAACAAGAAAGATTACAGCTCCTTTCTTGCCACCGTGCCTGCAATATCAAATTAAAGTCAACTTTGCAGGCATGGCAGCAGTAAAGACTGGGATGGCCTCTCTTGCTGGCAACTTCCATTCCCATTAGTATCCAAGGAGGTACGTTCTGGTGGCCATGTTGTCGGTAGATTAGTGGCATACGACAAACCAGGTTTAATAATTACAACAGTCACTAAAGAAGATAAGAAGCAGTCAGCTTCAAAAGAAACTCAGTTGCTGCAACCAGAAACAGTGAAACACAGAAATTTCTATTTCATCGTCTGAGTTAAGATTCAGAATCTCTTTATAGTGCTAAATTTACTTTATCAACTTATTTGATAAAACCGTAATTCAACAGAAGATGAACATGGGTGCACCCATACCCGCCTTTATTATCCGCTAATAAAAGATTGCAAAGTATCACAAAGATAACTTGAATCGAGGATTGGATCAAACGCTTGCTCGTGACTCCACTTTAGTTGGCTTTAATTTGCCATCTGAAATTCACATGAACCACAATTTACTAGAGGACTAACAGATGTAGACAGTTTGGATTTTCCAGACGGTGCCTTCATCAAGATTGATCGACGAGTTCATTATAATCCGATCCATGGCGTTATCCCCGATCAAGTTCACTGCCGTTTGACCCAACTTCATTATCGGGATATACTCTGTACACATTCAAGAAAACTAATGCGTGTATCAGTATCAAGATATCATGACTCTACCAACCCGAATCAACAAAAAAATCCAGCTAAGAGAAATTTAGGTTTTCAGCAGCTGTTTATGTAAGGTTCTTTCCCTACTATCAATCCAGCAGTCTGTTTTCAATTCAGGCAGGTGACTAAAACTAAGCCTTACCGTTTCTCCTGAGCTTTTTGGAAGGATTTAGATACCACGACTGCCGAGCTGATTCTTTTTCTGTCGCCTCTTTCGTTCGTTCTTTCCCTTGATCTGTCCGGCATGTTGGCGTTCTTCTTATGTAGCCGCTGGTTGCCGCTGTTGTATCGAGTGCTCTCGCTCTCGAGTGCGCGAAATCTCTAGCTAGAACCCAGGTCCCAATGTACTCACACTTGCTTCCTAGATACTTTTTCCCCGGGTGTCGGGGTGGGGCGGGTTGAGGGTTTTACGGCGGGGAGGGGGGAGAGGGTTACTGCCATATCTGCCTCAATAGCCATAATGGCTCTTGATCGGGCTATATAGCTATGTGGCCGCTGTCAGGGTATGGTTTTCAAGCAGTTTACTCTGGAATAGGGTATGACTTTCCAAGAAACCATTGGTTGAATATTTTAGTCTATGTCTAGGTTACGGGAATCAGGAATTGTCCCTTAAAAATATTTAAAAAAAAAATCAAATCAGCATGTTTAAATTTACGCAACTCAGCCTAAAAGCTACTCTAGGATAGGGGAGATTTGGGGAGTTTAGTCTAGTACAGGGTAGCAAAGGGTCCTAGCGGCACATCCAAAAAATCCTCAAGTACCCCCTGTATCATCAGCTAAAACAAAAGTGCGTAAATGTCCAGCTTCACTAGAAACAAAATATCTGTTTAAACTGAACCACATTCATGTATTCTTTAGAGTATTATGAAAGTGATTGAATGAAGGTTTGTGCATTAGTTAGTTTTGTGGCACACACCTATCCGGAATGTTTAGGAGTACCGTGGCCTCCTCCGGGGGATAGCCTGTTCCAGGCGTTCAGATAGTAGAGCGCGGCAGAAAAATTCACGAACAAAAACAAAAGCAAAAGACACTAGAGGTGTCGCCCCCCCCCCCCCCCCCCCCTTGTTTTTGCGGTGTACAATTTAACTCGCTCGCTCCCCACTTACCGCCGCGCTGTCCGCGCTCTACTATCTGAACGCCTGGAACAGGCTACCGGGCCGAAGGCTGCCTTGCCAAACAGCATGATTTTAGCCGCCTCCTCCGCGAACGAGCTTTGCTGCTAGATGGTTCGCCCTTCGGCTGAACTGAGGCGGTGTGTGCACTGGGATCGCTAAGCATTATGGACGGTGTTCAAATTTGATCATTTGTGTCAAGATGGCGTGGAGTGAACACCTCACAGGAGGCGACTGTGGAGACGAATATTTGAATATTCGCCTAGGCTGAACTGCATGCCTCGCCCTCCGAAGCGTCCGACCACACGCGCCCGAAAAAAATCTGCGGTATCCAGGGTATGGGTATATACCTGCTGTAGTTAACTTTCTATCTCGGGTAATTTTTGTTTAGTTTCAACTTCATTAGCATACATTACCCAAAAACAAAAGAAAAACAAAAAATACCTGAGTTAAAAGAATAACTACAACATATTCCTCTTTCCCTGTTCTTGAGAAAAAGAAGTTGAACAAATGAGGACAATTAGTTAGATAACCTCTGAGTGTGTACAAGACTAGGCCAGTCTAATTTCTCTCTGTTTATTAATTTGTTAATATTATTAATAGTTTGCTCTTGGTATTTACTTTTTAAAATTACCACTTATTGAAACCAAACATATTTAAAAATTCTGCTAAAATCCGCAAAAGTTCTTTCACATTATTTGTCATTTCTAAAAACATTATTTTCATCTTTAGCTCGACCAATTAAGCTCTCTTTACGATTCAGATAACTCGCACAATTATGTCCTCTACCATCATTATATATAAATGATGATTTTCGCGATACACACCTCAAAATCATAAAGGTGAGAGACGTACCAGCATTTAACGGAAAGGGAAAAAGTTACAGCGCGCAGAAATATTCAGCAAACTTTTGTTACTACTCGCCTGGCTTAGTTTACTTTAATAGCTTGGTGGGTAGACTGATTTCATTTAGCTACTTCACTTTTCCAAGTTAAAAGGTACACTACAATGTTTAGTTAAGAATTAAAGAGTTAATAATAATAGAATTAATCCACGTTAATCCTCTTTTGAGGGGTAGAGCGAAATGAAGAGAAAGCGGGAAGAGACGAAAAGGGGACCAACTCTTTCTCTACTGAACAGGCTTCGCTTGCCTTATCCCTAGCCATATGCAAGCTAGCATGTACATGTTTTTGAAAAATATTTGAAAAGCAATCAAAGAAGTTGATCCACTTTGCCCAGCTCCTCTTGCTTTGAGTTCGTTTCTTCTTTTGATATTCAGTCACTTTTGTTGTTTACTTCACTTAGTTACTAAATAAATCAAGCTTTGCATCTGATTGCGGCATGTTCTGCTGAATATAACTGGCTATATCGTCTGCACTCATGTCTTGTACCGCCACTTCACTGACTGATGTTGTTGACTTAAACAAGTCCTCATCCTCCTCTGTCGTTGTAAAAGCTGATTTTGTGGGAAGGTTAAATATGTCGTCCAGTGTTTCGTCCTCACGTGATGGTGTTCTACAGCATTACCAAATAACATGAAAAATATCAGTATAAAAATATCGTTTATGTTCAACAGGCGATTTTAAAGTAGGATAGCCTACGTAGCTGGCCTACAAACGCAGACGTATTTTCGGTCGTCGCTTCTCTCCACGCGGCTACGATCGCAGGCTACTCCGTAGCGGGCCGGTTTTTTTATTTCGGGGCCGGAGGGAGAAATATCGAAGACGCGCGCGCGAGAGAGAGAGTGGGGGGTGCTCTCCTCGCGCAGTATATAAAAACTAACAAAAAAAAACTAAACGGTACCTGCCACGCAGGCTAAAGTGGGACGACTGCTGAGAACTATATGCGCACGTGTAAACTAGCGGCGATATTTCGTGGCGATTTGTCGCTCTGAAGTTGGTATCAGTCGAACTTGCCTGAATTTTGACGGGATTTATGAGCAATTTTCTGCTTGTTAGTCTTTCAAGACCCGCAAGCAAAAGGCCTTTTCACATAAGGCATGTAGCTCTAACAGTTAAGTCTGTGAATGGCGAAATCACAACTGAGGTGCGACCATTCCAATGTATGAAGGCTAAGTACTAAGCAGTTCTTGGTTAGTGTGGTACTGTTTAACTGACACGTACGGTGGTTCTAACTTTTGAGTCGGTGGATGAAATCTTGTGGTGCGACCATTCAAATGAAACCTCTCTGACCGTTCTTTCAGATGGTGCTCAGATTAGTATTGCGGAATTGTATCAACTAAAATTTGGATATTTTTCAAAAATGGTCTGTTTCCGCTCTTAGGAGGAAAGTACATTGCCATTACAGCTGCCCCGCCACAAAAAAAAAAATCATCGAAACTAACCTATTGAAAGACTGCTTTCTTGCGTGCACAAACAGATCTTCATCTCCACCCGCCGGTTTTTTCTTCGGAACTGGCGGTTTCTCCAGTTTTCTTGGCTTAGCAGTAGGAACTCCTCCACCAAACAGTTCCTCCTCGCCAGCTCCCGCCTCCGCAAACCTGGGTTTAGGAGTCGGCTTTGGCTTCAGATCTGGTTTCGGCTTAAGTCGTGGTTTTGCTACGGGTTTTTCTGGTTTAGCCGGTTTAGCTGGCTTTGCAGGCTTGCTTTTTGTAGTCAGTAGCTTGTCCAAGTCATCCTCGATGCTGCAAACAAATCCATATATAGTAAAGAGAGCTTTTACTTAGACTATGAAATTATACTCCTCGCTGAGACTCTCCTATACACAACTTCTCAGCACAGCTAAGACTCAACTCTGCGTGGCGGAGGGCGTCGAGAGAAGACCGAAACAATGGCTCAGTCTAGGAGAGTGTTCATTGAATTTACTTTCCAGTAAAAACTAAGGTAAAGTCAAACCCTGCTTTACGGACACCCGCTTTTTAAACGAGCATGCAAAATGCTCCTTAGCGTGATAATAAATTATATTGTAGGTAAATACATCAACTACGTTGCATCAAGTCACGTTTCGTTAGGTGACGTTGGGTTATGTTGTGATATGTTACATTAGATTTCGTTACGTTACGTTATTTTGTTATGCTATATGTTACGTTAAGTTATGAAAAACAGAAAAAGTTCTGTGGTTTGACCCTTTTGTCACAAAATATTAATATGACCAAACGTTATTTTCCAAAAACAAACCTACTCACCAAACTTAGTTAAAACTCACTTGAGAAGCTGCGAATTGTCTTCTATTTCAAGGCTGATCTTGTTTTCATCAGCACTTGCAGGAATAAATAGTTTATTGATATCTTCATCATCCAAGTCTTCTTTGTCATTGTTGTCGAAGATTGAGAAATCAGTCATTTGTGCCTCAGATGAGCCCTTAGCTGTTGCAAATAAGTCTTCCTCTTCATCCTCTTCATTGCCATTGTTTTGGGCTACATCTGTTTCATCTGTTTTGGCAAACAAGTCTACATCTTCCACTTCCTCTTCTTTGACAGGTTTCTGTTCCGAAGATTCTTCCTCCTCTGCCTTTGGATCCTAAGCAGAATTTCAATAATAATATAGAGATTTAGCCAAGGGTTAAGGCAAAGTTCCTGTACATAAAATTATTTACAATTAATTTGCTTCAAACAACCATGTAACCATTGTAACCACTGCAAAGAAATCCACTCAGCGTTAACCCTGTTATTACATGTAGTTAAAAACTAGTGACTTGTCAGCAGATAACTTCCAAAAACATGTAACCTTGATAGGCCAACACCTGAGCCTGCAATAGGGTCATGTGATACTGGCCAGTAGATACTCTGTTTTGCAGCTATCAAATGACCACAACATAAATGTGCAATATCAGGTTATAGGCTCCCACAAAAAGCTAGAAAGTGGGAGATTTCACATTGGGTGCCCTGTGGTATGGAATAATGCGGGATGGCTGGACAGACAGTCATGAGACTACCAAAATTTATCGGATGGATAGACAACCAAATTTTCTTAGCTATGGGGCTCCACTTGCATATGATTTGCTCCACTAAAAAGCTGTATTGGATGCTATCACTTGATACTTTCTTTCAAGTTCTGGGTCTTCTGGCTTAAAGTTAAGGATAATGGGTAGCCTGTGTACAGACACTTTTATAGTTATAAGGTCTTATAATTTGTTTGCTATTCATTACTTTCTTTGTCTGGGTTATTTCAAGTCGGTTTACATCCTTATGTCCTCTTTTTGCTCCAAGAAATTCCAAAACCAAAGAGCTACAAGCTAGTTTTGGAGTCCTGGCTATCTGTTGAAGCACATCCTCCATATACTGGCGACGATCTGAGATTACTGAATCACTGACTAAAAATGTCTTCTTTGGTGGAGAAGAAAATACAACACTGGGAAACTTCTGTGAGAGTTTAGCACAAAGGTCTTCAAAAACTTCATATTTTTGTGGAATCTGGAATAAACAATAATAGACATTTGGTTAATATCTATTATTTGTTTATTTTAACTTGAAGTCACTTCAGGTGACAGCAACCTCATGCATATGGAACCTGACCTATACCTAAAACTCAAAATTTTCTCAGAAAGACATTAGATAGTCAGTTACTGGTGGTTTGACTGTAATTATATTACATGGTTCATATAGATTTCTGGATCCAAAATTCGAGACTTTTTTTGAAAACAATAATTTCTTTTTCCAGACTCGAGGTTATCAAATAGGTGATAAAGCCACCTTAAAAAAAAACAAGAACAAAGCTTTTTTCCCAATGAACTGCAAAGGTGTAGGAAAGATTGAATAAAGCTTTAACCAAAATGAAAAAAATTCACTTATGTCTCAGGAATAATTGTTGTAGCTTTGAAAAAAAGACTTTTTATTGTTTTTCCAGCATATCTCTATTTTCCAGACTTTTCACAGGTCTGGAGAATTGAACCCTAACATATATTAGTTAAATTAACTTCCCAAAACAATTCCAAGTCAAGTGTGAATCTTGATTTCTTATTGGCTGCCGGACACCCAGCTTTTGGAAACTTGGCTTTAGAACTAGTTAACAGCTTGCCTTGGGGTTGAGAAAGACTTCAGCTACTTTTTCAAAGATAAACAGTCTATACCCTGTCCACTTACCATGAACTGGACAACATCAGACTCCTTGTGTTTACCTGGAGTTTTGAAGTAGAACAACCGTGTCACAACAATCACATGGTACAAGACATTTCCACCCAGTGGGCCAGAAATATGTTCATGCTGTGGTACACGGATATCAATACCAGTAGCCTTGTTCTTTAATTCCCTGCAGTTATTGACAGAAATAATTTATTATTATTTTAGTATGGTTAAATCGTTCAACACTTGGTTCACTGGGCTATTCAGTTACGGTTGGTTTGGGGGTTGGGGAACTTCAGAACCTCTAGAAAGAATGGGCACAAGCTTTGGGTGCAGAGATTTCTGGGATCATTTGGGTGGACAAGTGGGGATATCCTGAGACACAGGGGGAGGGAGGGGGGCTAACAAAACTAAAAAGGTGGCTGTAGCCCTCCCCCACCCCTGCCGCAACTATTTCATCAACAAGCAAAAGGCAGATTTGTTTATCGATTAGAAATGAGGTGAGTTGATGACAGGGGAGACAAAGGACTCCAAATGTTTCACGTGGGTTGAAGAAGGTTGAAATCCTCATGTGCAGCAAATTTTAAGACAGTAAAATAAATTATTCACTGATTATTTAAAATGCTTTGTATGACTCTGATTCTTTCATTTGTCCGAGACGTTCCTCTAAAGTCTTGGCACATGAATTTTTTAGCTTAAATAATTATCAAATTCATGACGATACAGCTGATGATACCGTTGATACGTACGTAATGCAAGTGGTAGAAGATATATCTGAAAACATTCATATGCTAATCACTCTCTCTTGAGAATTTGCACTTGCAGAACTAAATCCTACCATTTTACTTGTATATTTACCGTAACTCTTGATTCGCACATTTTAAAAATGTACGATTCTTTGTTCGCATGCTGGAAATCATCGAGATCGTCAAAGCAAGTAACTTTGCGAACATGAATGCCAACCTTTCACAGCTTTGTTAAAGCCTCTCGAGACAACTGTACACTTACCGGTTTGTTAACGTCACAGAGGCCATTATCACAGGGTTTCTAATGGAAAGAGAGAGCTTTCTTAAGTCTTTACATGATTTTCCGTGTACCAAGTTTCCAGTACCATTGCGTGACCAGAACTGCCTCTCTCGCCCCATTCCTATTTCGTACTTCTCGGCAATCTTTCAGTCACGCAATATCCATCCCTGACCAATGGTGCAATGTTAGCAGTGTTCGAGAGTATACACTGAGTATACGGGAAAACTTCAACTGAAAACTCGGTAGATATCATCCCTGATCCAAGACGAGCTGATCTTGCAGCCATTTTGAACATGTTGAATAGTGCAAATGAAAATTCAGGGGAAGGGTTGTTAACTTAAGCAGCTCTCTACTGTACAGTAGTCCACTGTACTGTACAGTAGTCTACTGTACAGTAGTTCCTACTGTGGTGGTGATATTTTTTCGCCAGAAAACAAATGCGAAAGCTCTGGATTCAAGTGTCCGCAACTTAAGGCCAAAGACAAACAAACAATTTCAAAACAGCAACGCTCTTGTCACAAGTCACTAAAATGGTAAACAAATCAATCAATAAATAATAACAAACATGAAACTGTTTTATGTCACATTATGATTGTAAGATAAAAGAAACATGGTCTATACAAGATCTTCAGCCAGCTTTATTAGCTGTTGCCTTTTGTATTCGTTTCTGTCAAGAATTTTGAATTCTTAATCTCAATTCCGGCCACCTTTCGACACCTTGTAAATTTTCTGTATAAAATTAATAGTTTCGTCATCATCCGTAACGGTCATTTAAGATCACTTTTGAAAATGTATGTTGACTAGCAAACGAAACGTCAAGTTTACATAAAAATGCGAAAGCTCAGAATGTTTATCACCGCTGTTTGTGTTTTAATTAAGCTACGATCGATGGCCCAAGAACAAAAGTCTTTATGATATCAGTTAATTTATTGTTTGATCTGTTATCTATCGCAATAACTTTATTATCCATAAAATTATTCCTACATAAATATATTTTTCTTCTTCTACGAAAGCTGATTGAACCGTACGTTGTTAAGCTAAGCGTAGCGGAGAGCAAGACGAACAGAAAAAATGAACTATCCCTTGTAAATAAAGCACAACACCCCCTCCCCCTCCCCCTCCTCCAGTCTCGCCCTTTGCGCCAGGCTGCGTCTCCCGCTTCGCGCTCAGTTAAACAACGTGCGTTATCAGCAATAACGATTTGCGTGTGTCTCGAAATTAATTTTATTTTTTGTTCAAGTTAACTTACATGAGCACAGATGATTTCTCAAATAGTAGTCTTTCCTTTTGACATGCCGGTGAAACCCCGGAATATAAAGAGACAGAGTTTTGTTTGTTCAGTGGGATCCATTTACTCAGTGAGCATATTTTGGAGATTGCAGTTGAAAATCACACATTGCATGTTAAATTTCAGTCTGTACTTGTCGTATAGAAAAATATCTACAGAAAACGTGGTCTAATGCCCACGTGGTCTTATGTTCTCACTCAGTTTGCAATTGATTTTGTACATGCCAAATTCGTTTCGACGCTACAGTAACTATCTTTAAAATGCAATTTTATATTTTCCAACACCTTAAAATTGCGCCGGTATGATTATGGCCATATCAAAAATAAGATCCATTGGACTACTCATACTACGTCTTTTCCCAAGCTGTGTGATATTTGGGTTGCCACATAATACTCCTGACTACCGAAATAACAGCTGCGTAGAAGATAACATGCGACACTAATACGACCAATACGTAGAGGTTAGATCCTAGCTGTATCCGCGCTTCGCTCTGACATAACCTCTCGCTTAACTAAAGAGACTGTTTTCTACCCAACTGTTACAAAAATGGTAACCGCCGCACTTAACTAACGCAGAATCTGTAATGACTACTGCCGGCAAAGAAGAAATAATTCCTATACACAAAGTGAAAGAATCTTGACACAACTTCAGTTTCAAGTTCGTTGTTTTTCTCTCTGGTCTTGTTCTTCTTGCCATTTTCGTCTTTCTTCAAATACTTTGGCTTGTAGTTCGGCGTATTCCCTGAGAGAACAAAATAACATAAGATTTTATAGAGATAGTGACGTTTTCCCCAGGCAAGGAAATCAACACTTGACTTCCAATCTTCTCGGGAAAAAAAAGAAAAACTAACTCCAGTTAAAGCTTACATAACGAACAAAGATTTCGCTGGTGTTGAGTTGAGAAAATAACTTAAATTGGCCGCCGGAGGAATCGTTCTTTTTTTACCTCGGCTTCGCCTTTCATTGCTCTTTCATTAAACTAACCGCCAGTTTCATAGGCTAACTTTCGAGCACTTCCCCTTCATCAGAGATTGGCGAGACTCGCTCAGAAGAACGGCTTCTCAATCTTCCCACTTCCCCACCGACACAACACTGCAGTTTCTTCAGAAATTAAACCTTTCTTTCATAACGGAGACCTCATACGCACAGTCATCTCCGTAGACAAAATCCGGATTGAGCAGGGCCACCCGACGACTGTTTTCTGTAAAATTTCTGTCCACAGGAGCAGATATTGCCTACACTTTTCTATTGACCGTTCCATACATGTACAATTTTCTAAACTTATCTAATAAATTTCCTTCAATTTTCTGAAGCTTAATTTTTCACACTTCACTCCCCAAGTAATGCTGTTTTTTTGTTAAAAAAAAAAAAGGAAACCTAAGATTTTCGGATTCAAAAATATGATGTCTAAAGGAATCAGAAAAATTCTCACATTCGTAAAACGATAAATTGCGACTAAACTCTTCGAGAAAATAATACTGAAGCCCTTGTACAGGGTCAGGCAATGGAACTGATACTCAAAATATCTGTTCTTCTGGCAATTTTTTGCTGGTTGGGAGATGTAGAAGTAATGAAATGTCCTTGGAAGGAAACTGTTCTTGGGAAAAAGACAATTCGTCTAAACGTGCTTCCCTTCCCGTATGCTGCTAATGACGACTTATGTGAATTCCCGCCATAAAGATCGGAGCCCCGGATCAACTCCAGTTAGGGAAACCTTCAAGAGCTTTAACTGTACTCATTTGAAACTGCTCTCCTTGCACCCTATAGGACTAAGATGTCTTCCCTTACCTTCTTAGAGATATAGCTTTACTTTTTAAATCCGTATTTATTTCCTGTATTCTGCGCACTTCTTCCCATAAAATGTCTTCATTCTTGTTAGATTCTTTCCATTTAAGAAACAAGCTTGGCCACAATACCTACAAGGACAAGGTAACAACATCAGAATATCATGTACAGCCTTTTAACGCATTCATGAAAGAATAAAAATCGTCCGTTTCCTTATTTTAGAAATGTCACAAAATGTGCGTCATCCTTTTTAAAATTTCGACGACGAAAGTTTGGGGCAGCGGTTGTTAAAGATCAAATTCTTCACACCACCACAAATGAAGTCACAAAAATTTTAAATAGCGACCTGTGGGAAATTCGTTAATAGGCGCCGGTAATTTTCAAACTTTTTCCCCAAAAATCATCTTCAGCCACATGGCAAAAAGAAGCGAGGTTCTTTATGAACTTACAAGACTTTGCGACGCTACAGAAGGCCAGAGAACAGAGCTGTTTGGTTCGTACATTGGATTTAACAGCGGTTTAAGGATATCTGCTTGATTTAGATATGACCTGAAAAGTGAGATTTGTAAACACTTCATTAATAGAAAAGAAAAATTAGCTACATTCAGTAGTATTTAAAAATATAATTGCACAAGCCTCACCAGAGAGACACTGTCATTGTTTTAAGTTTAGCTGCTACACGCTCGCATTCGTTATTACAAAGAAAGGTGCCTGAAAAGGAGAAAAATAGAAATGACCAACTGTGCAATGTTTAAGCATTGATTACACGGCACAACTTCTTCGCAAGCCATGTTCTTACGATAATCCTACACGACACGGGTTGTATCGTGCAGATCTCACTTACAACAGACCTGCGACTATCGCAACTTTGATTTACAGGCTACGATTTGGGTTGTAGGTCTATCATAAACACATCGCACGCAACAAAATTGTACCGTGTAAATCGGCCTTTAGAATGTACGTACATTCCAGGCTCCAGTAGTTCAAAAGGTGGATAACGCTATGCACCGGATAAATCAATACCAACTGGATAGCGCATGCAATTGGTTTCCCTAATACTTATCCGCTGGATAGTGATTTATCCGGTGGATAGCGCTATCCAACTTTTGAACAACTGGGGCCGGGAATACTGCGGAGCCCTCCCAGGACGGGACGGCTGGTTAGCCTGTGTACAGACGTCCCCTCCTGCCTCAGGAAAAAATCGGGAGAGGAGACTCCTCTCCCGATTTTTCCTGAGGGAGGAGGGGACGTCTGTACACAGGCTAACGGCTGGTACCTTAAAAAAAATTAAGTATAACGTTTTAGTGTACAAAGAAAATGCCGCATTTCATGTTAACGGTTCAAGGCGACAAACGAAAACAGCTGTTTCTAAACGCAAACATTCTACGAATACTACGTAATAAAGTCCAAAGATATCTTACCGAATTGTGAAGAGTACGCATGCTCGAACAAAGTTATCAGAAAACGATCATTAAACTCAAACGAGCATGGGAACTGTTGGTATATCTGTTGATAAAAATGAAAAACATTAAATGACAAAGCCACTTCACAGTGTGCCTTGAGGGACATGTATTTGATATTGACGCGACTGTCACCTTTTACCAGTACTGAGCTTGCTACATGTACATGAAATACACAAGTCATTGGCTTTATCAAATTAACTAACGAAAAAAATTGCCATTGCAGAGATCATCACAAATTGACGTCTTGGGCACCACGCCTTTATCAAAGTCCCTCGTCTTCAATGTGACGAAAGATGACGGAAAACAAAAGACCTCTTTGTTTCCTGTTCAGGGAAAAATCTGCTTGGTATTGTTTCATGGTTTTTGTTCTCAAAACTAACCTGCCACACACAGTCTAGGAACAGAAGGAACACTGCACCTTGGCCTTTGTAGCGAACTGGAGATACACCTACTTTAATACAGCGCTCACTAAACGGATGGCCACCACGTAACCATTCTCTATCAATTAGACCCTCAAATCTGTCAATAATGAATGAATAATATTTGAGTTTCCCTGTAAAACGAAGCGCTTGGAGCCCACAACTAGGTAGCAAGTAGCATGCGCTGTAGTGATATGAACTGTTTTCCAAAAGTCAGAACTGGCCGGCTAGACACTTACAGGACCAATCATTTTGACAATGAAATAAGCTTTTTCCAAGAGTTTTTGCTGAAAAACCATCTCCTTGGGGCATACTAATTTAGGATTTGACTGATCTGGCTGGAGAGTTTTGATTAAAAGTGAAATTCTCATTAAGGTTCATACATGGGTAACTTTCAGAGTACTAAGAAATGCTTTCTTAGAATCAACTCTCACACCCCAGCTGTTAATTCAATAAAACTTTTAAATCCTAACTTTAGTGTAACTATTGTTTTAGAGATTAAAAACAACAGCCACACTTGAAAACGTTTCATTTAAATTAATCCGTAACTAGCACTGGCCCTCTCCATTACAAATATTTTAAACGTACTGTAGTCCCGGGGGGGGGGGGGGGTACTGCCATATATGGGCTATATAGGTATGTGCCACTGTGAAGGGTATGGTTTTCAAGCAGTTTACTCTAGGATAGGGTATATAAATCAGAGCGTTTGGGTCTAGAATAGGGTATCATTTTTCAGGAAACTGATCAGTTGGTTGAAGATTTTATCTAAACTAGGGATTGTGGTATACGGTTTTGTTTTGTCTAGACTGTGCTAGTGACCTCAGTAGTTTCTGCAAAACAGCTCCTCTAGGATAGGGGGGATTGAGGAGTTTACTCTAGTATAGGGTAGCCAAGGTTAAGGGTTCCAGGGTCCCAGCGGCACATCCCCACCCAGACTGAGAGTTGACTGGGCTCGAGTCAGGCTTAGCAATGATCAGTGCACTTTACGAGAGAAGAATTTAGACAGGTATCTACTGTACACCAAACAGAAATCATAATGCGCAATATAGTTAAAATCTGACAGATAATTCTTACCCTTTAATTGTCCTGCAAACAGGATCTAACAATATCTGCACTAAAGATGTGACTTGTAAGGTGGCATCTGTCCCAGCATCACCATGAACTAAGACAGTTGTTCCTAACACAGATAATATAACTTTAGAACCTTGCAAAGATAATAACCATAAAAAACCTCATGTACAATAATATTAATTTTACTCATTAAGTGAGGGCGACTATTCCATATTAGTAAAATCCTACTAGTGGTCTATTATCAATGCTGCGTTCTGATTGGTTGAGCTACTACTAGGCTATATGTTATAGCCTACTAGTAGCGAAAAGTGCGCGCTTTTTGGCGACAAAAAAGGATTAAAGTCTAGCTTTAACCAGCTAAAAGTTTTTTATTCTCCATATTTTTGACCAACTAGTTGGATTTTACTAAAACATTAATTTTATTCCTCTCGCCCTCATGGCCTCTGAGTCAATAGCCCATTCGGCCTTCCGACACATGGGCCATTGACTCAGAGCCCATTCCGGCTCGAGGAATAATTGTTAAATAAAGCATTAGTGCAAAGTATCTACTAGGTATTAATGCAAGAAACTATTACAATAGCTTCCCACATTGGCACTCTTGGTGCTAACATAAAAATCTTTTTTCTGTTTATTATAGTTGAAAATTTTCTTTTTTGTCATTTGCTAACTGAAGAAAGAAAATCAAACATAAGTTTTTTTTATGACCTAATGAAGTACAGCTGTGCAGTCCCCTTCACAAAGATTTTACTATACACTGTAAAATACTTTCTCTTGGTTGTAAAATTATCATACTGTAAAATGCACTGTTACCGTTTTTGTCCAAACATTTAGCAACATGACAAGCTGTGGATAAAATGCTTTGAACATAATCAAGCCATGAACTTGACTCCAGTTTAGACAGCCATGAGGTCATGCTTAGCTTGGGATCTAAACTTGCTGTATAGACAAAAATAATAAAATCAACGTAAATAAGAGCAATGTCACTAACTTTGGGAAGTTGCAAATACTCACAGTCACAAAACATATGACTGTGAAAAATTTGGGGCAAGCATGCATACTCATTTCTTTAAGGGGAATGTAAAGGCAGCGGGCAAAAGAAAGTAGTGTCTGATAGCCTGGGGCTTGTGGATTTTGCTATCGGGCTAGTGAATTCTGTTTGCCCGATGGGCAAGTGATGTTTTTTGAGGAACTGGAATAGCAGAAGAACTGTGAAATCAATTCTGCTCGTCAAAAAGTTTTGGGGCTAGTTGAAATGACGTCTGGGCTAGTAAATGCTACCTTCAGCTTGCCCAAATGGCAAGCTGTAAAAACGATTTTCTTTGCACCCTGAAAGGATTTTTTGTTTATAATTTGGTTACTCTTGATTTGTATCTTCACACAGCATGTAGGATAATATCATTCTTCTTATAAGCAATAAATTCGTGCAACGGCATAAGCCTTTGCAAAATCGTTGTAAAAAAGATATACTGTATGTTATACATGTACCTTCTGCTAGTTTTGCAATACTATCATTGAGTGCTGTATATCGTTCAATATTTTGATATTCTCTTTTCCACTGAGGATAATGTGATTCTGGTTCAACACCTCCACCTACACAGATTGAAAGCAAATAAGACTAGTTCAAATAATTTGATTATTGATGTCATCCAAAAACACCACAACAATACTGATTATCTACACATGGGATCATATTTAATGGAGCTAGTGTTAACTTTACATGGGATAAAATAATATTAATTAATATGGCGTACATATTGATTTTATATGGTTTAACATGAATTTCATATAAACTAACATTTCACAGCATTTTAGCGCCCACATTTCAAACTTGATTTTATAATGTTCAATGTAAACTGAATGCAAAATGTGAAGCCCAAGCCAGCGATAGATTTAAGGCTTACAAAAAGAAAGAATAAGGTCGAAATGTCATCTTTGTTCTCACCTATGTAAAGCAACATGATATGAGACCTATAAATCACTTCACTTGGTTAAGGTTGAAATATGTAAGTGAGTCAAATATGTGACAGCAGGATGAGCACTTATGCCTAGGTTTGCATGCAGCTGCAAAATATAATTTGCAATTCTTTGCAAGTTTGACAAATTTTTGCATTCATTGCGACTTTCCACTGTTCTCTCTCTTGTTTACAAAATTTGAAAGAATTGCAAAAGGATGAGATGAGCAAGCTGATCATGGAATGCATGACTTTTTTCATTTACCTTTTGTTCTACTGTTCATAGCAGCTGTTTGTGATCTCGTATCAATAATTATCCCTTTAGAATCACTTCCAAGAGTGGCATTAACTAATTTTTCATCTTCACGACTTCTTTTAGATGCCATGGTTGTTAATGGCTGGCCACATCGCATCATAGCAACCTGCAACATTTTAACAGACCTTATGCAACAAAACACATTCAAGTTTTCACCCATCAAATACCAGTATTACTTGGAAAGAAATAGGATATGATGGTACATCAGTAATACATTCAATAGAAATATTTCTTGTTCAGCGGACAGTCCAACATACTTCAACACAAGCAGCAAAGGAATACAACTACATGCAAGTGTCCTTAATAAGAGACTATCAAGAATGATTTTAATCTGTAAATATTATTCTGAAAATCATTCTCAATAGTTTTTGATTATAAAAGATGATATTGCATTAATAATAATTATTATTAATATTAATTCTTACCCCATTTTTCTTGTGATAGTAGCTTAAAATAGGAAACCTTCCAAATTGTCTGAACTGTGCTGACGCCTTTAATGTATCATCAGAAATTTTAACTGGTACTATAACACTGGCTGGATAGCTGGGACATAGCTAAACACAAAAAAGAAAAAAACTTCACTCCTAGAAATATAATGGTGGAGAGGGTGAGGCTAAAGTTTTTACCCTTTTCTTTGTAGCAATAATTGGTATTATTAGTAGGTGGACAGGTAACCTAACATTAAAAAAATATTTCCTTCAGCTAATATTACATTCATTATAAAATAAAATAGAAGCAAAGTATAGCTAGCTGTTAACTAACTAAGTTAGTAACAAAATTAAGACCAGGCATTATTTGGCTTGAAAGACATTCAAGGATAATGCAAGTTGTAGTTATAATACAAAAAGCTTTTCCTAGCAGAACCAGTATGAGTTTTTGAAAATTTCAACCATGCCTTCCTTATTGTATACGATCTACAAATGTAATGTAAGAAATCATATCGTCATGGGACACAAAGCTGAATCTCAGTCACATATTCTGGAGTCACAATTGTAGCTGAACAATAATCAATAGAACGATGGTAATGATGATTAGCATGATGATGATGATCAATAGAATCAATACAACAATGACGATTAGGATGATGATGGTGATGACAATGATGATGATGAAAATGATAATGTTGATTTGAAAACACTCAGTCTGTTGCAATAATATATTAGAAATGTACCTCATAATTACTATTGGCATGGCTTATTCTCCATTGTTGAGTTAAAGAGCACAAATGAGAGAATTCCATTTCTAAACTAAACAAGTCCCACCCATCTTCTTCAAGAGGTTTCAGATGACGATAGAAGAAAGGATACCTCAAGTTTGTGTTCCCTAAGTAAAAAAAAAGAAATCACTTTGATAAAAGAAACATACAAACAAAAACTACATTAAACATGTTGACTAAGGATAATGTGAAAAAAAGAACTATAATGTAATATTTAGCAATAACATTATTGAATAAGGCTGACTATCATCTGAAGAATGAAGGACATAGAATGAAGGACATAGAGGCCGACTAGGCCTCGGCGGATAACATCCTCCAAGATCTCCATAATTTTTCAGATGACACAAAAACCGAATTCAATAATTGTTTCATTTTTCATTCAAAATAATTCCTAGTTTAAAAGCAAGCTAAAACATACTTCTCAGTTAACTGTTCAATAATCTGGTAATTTTCCTGTACAATTGAAATCATTTTTCACATATTGTAGAAATTTTCAAGTGCAAATTTAGTAGACAGAACCTGGTTATGATAAATTATGCATAGGATTTTAGCCAATCAGAAATGGAGAAATATTTTGAATGAATAATATGTAAGTTATTATTATAATAATAATGATGGCTATTTTTCTTACCAATGGTTGACAGAACTTCAACTGATGATGCTACATTCAGTGCTTCTTCAATGCTGTTGAACTTTAGTTTCACCAAGTCAAAGTTCTTACAAAAAAGAGTGAGTATCCCTTCTTGACCTCTTGCTTTCTTCTCAACATGTTCCACTGCTGAGTGCAAGAGCTGTGAATAACATACTTTAGTAAGACAACTTTTCTTTCAAGTGGCATGCAGCTGGACGATGGTTATTGCATTTCCTGCATTCTGATTCGCTCAACGCAGCAGGGTTATCAGCTCATAACCATGCTGTGACCATATATGGTAAATGAAAGCATCGTTATGCCAGCAAAAGACTTTTTCAGTTTGTATGTTTTTTTTCGCCGTGGATACAACTACTGAAGGAAATCATTTGTGGCATAGATATAAGATATTTTTAAAAACTGCTATAGAATGCAACCCTTGGAAAACATAGACAGCCACAAAATTAAAAAGCATGGCATGAAATTACCTCAACCAACAAGAACGTGTGCATTTCTTCACGATCACAAAGCCACTCGCCGAAATCAGCAAAATACATATGCAACCTGTTTGGCTCAACAGATCTGACTCCAGCTAACAGATGCAACCAAAGGCCACAAAGCTATCCACCACACCAATAAAGTTACCCATAGCATCTGTTCTCATTCAGCAAAACCAGTGTGGTGACTTCAAACAAATGTCGCGCTTTTGACAAGCGTTGTACATGGCAATTGACCAAATCTTTTTCCTCTGCAGTTTAACTTTTGTGATGCATCATCGCTTAAATTTCACAACAACTTTGGCGGTACAATTTTAAACAGCAGTATTTTATCAGCAGTACTTTTAGTTGTTGGGCACAGTAAACTGGCAAGAATCTTGATCAATGAATTTAGTTTTTTTAGTCAATCAGCTAGAACAGCACGCGAACACAAATGTGTGACGTGAAAAACGGAAGGCCTTTGTCTTTTCCGGTTCCTCTTTACAAATTAATGAAAGTAACAGTGTAATAGTGCTGCCTGATAGTGTTTTTAATAAAACAATTATTCCACTCGCACTTGTTGGATATGAGATGATTATAGCCAATTCATTTCCAATGCGTGCTCGTGGAATAATAATTATTCAACAATTATTGTTAATTAATCATGTTTACTAAGGCACTATTCACACTTGATGCCCGAGTATGATGCTCACTGGGCTCTAATGTAACTAGACAATTTTTTCAAATACTCATCCCAGAATTTGGGCACAGTGCTGGTGCCCAGGTACAAGGTCAGGACCAATGTACTCAGGCACAAAAGTGGGCAACAGTTCCCTGTGTACACACTGTTTTTGTTAGTTCTGGGGCAGTTTACTTCTTACTAGAAAACTGGGACCTGTTTAGGTCATGTCTAGTTGTCCTGATGAACCAATTTTATTTCAAAAAGCATATTAAGGTTTGAGGGAATAAAGAAAAGAAATAGCTTTAATTTTCAATTCACTTAAAATTATTTTTTAAAGATTCATTTCTTTTGTTTTATTACCCCTAGTATTAAAGCCAAGCGTAAACTTTAATATACTGAAACTGGTCTATCGAAGGGCTAACAGACCAGTCAAAGCCATTACCCTGAAAGCCATCAGGGCATAGTACATTGTTTTGTTTGTACAACTAATGAATTAATATTTACACGTCATCCATTTCCAATGAATAGGCAGACCGAACGGGCGTGTAAGGGCTGTCTGTAATTACGTTGTCAACATTAAGATACAGAAAAGAAATTACACAAAATGAATATAATTACACTACTTACAATGAGCTCATCCTTGTGGTCCGTTCTGGAAGAAAAGATCAAGTGATGACCGGTGACACACAGCGTTCCTTCCAGGTACGCCTGCCCTCTACGCCGCAGAGAAACCTTGTCGATTTTTGGTGATTTGATATACTCCACAAACTCCATAACTATAAAAAAGTTTGCACCAATAGAAACCTAGAAACCAAAGAGGACTGCAGAAAAAGCCAAGGTCTACATTTTTCTTATTTTCCTTCTTCTCCAACTCACTTGCAAACACTGCTAGGTAACCTGGCTTAACAGCGTCAGGTCAGCGGATTCGTTCATATATAAATCCAATATGGCGACTAGAAAAGCTCTTGCACCGAAACTTTACAAGAGGTTTTTACAAGTTTGTGAGCAATGGCCTGTCGACCAAAACCGCTTAGGAAGAGATCTTGGAGAGCATCTTAAAGGCAACCTTGTTCCACGCATCAAGAAATCCCAAATAGATGTGAGTGTTAGGGGAACCTGATTCTTAGTTCTTATGTAACGTTACAAAATATCGACGTCGTTGAGTGGAAAAAAAAATGCACTTTATTTGAGTGTCAATGTATTAAGCACGAAAGTACTAATTGGGGACACTATATTTTACGTCTCCAACTGGAGACTGGACTGCCATTTTACGTGGTCATCCGAGCCAAACGAAGGTCTAGCCTGTTGCAGTGCAAAGGGAGTACCTTCATTTCTCCGTTATTTTAAGACCCTAAGTATTGGTCCGGCCCCAGGAATCGAACCCGCGACCTCCCGCTCTGCAGTCAACACACTCTACCGACTGAGCTAACACTGCCTAACACTGCCACTAACACTGCCGTGGAAGACAAGTACAGCCATTTCAAGGCTTTAAAAGTTTGCCGAAAGTTTTATTATCCTTTCATAGAAATGTGTTTTCAGATTGAAGGCGTAATTTGATGTTATAGCAGAGGAAAAAGAGATATTAAGATTGTAAATGCCATAACATGACCTGTTGCACATACATACATACATGTACATGGTGGTACAAACATTGGTTATCTACATGTGAGACAATCATTTAAGAAACCTGATCATATTTCCTTCAGTCAAAAGAGGCAGAGAAGATGATTGACAGCCTCATCAAGATAAGCTCAAATTACTACAGAAATAAGGTATGTTTAAATACTTTTATTTAGATGTAAGGTAGTTGTACATGTGCCCGGTTGAGTTAAACTCCCCCTCCCCCCGCCCACCACACACACCCTTCCCCATGACATTACCCGTCAAGTTAGACCCATGTGTTTTTACCAAGTTGGATATCCATGTTAACCTGCCTGTAAAGTCCCAATGTACACCGGTTTAAGCACACAACTAACAACCTCTACTGAATATTTCCCTCCTTAAATATATATTCATATATAACATGTACAATCAATTCTCACAAGGCATACTAATTAAGCTAATTTCCATGTAGCAAACTGATACAACACTACTCTGTCCTTACATTTGAAAATTAACTTTTATTTGATCATCTGCAATGGTTTTCTTATTATTAAACTCTACAGTATCCTCGCAAAGCTGAAACAGCCTTCACTGGTGACCTGCAGACCGTCAAGGAAGGTGCAAAATTTTATTTATCAACTGGTAAGCACAATTTATCATGCTCAACAGGGATTTAGCTATGCCAGTGATGCCAGTGGTTTCGGTAATTTCACTCAGCAATTCAAACTTTGTGAACATCAGAGATGTTACAGAAAATAGTATTTTACTTTATGGAAAGTTGTTGTGAGCAAGGAAATAGCCAATCAGGAGGGACAAAATTAAACCACAAACAGCAAAGGAAATTGGTTTGTGGCTTTGAGGTTTGCTTGTGTTCTCTGTGCTTTATTGAGATTGTTCAGTACACAATTAACCCGTCAGAATCAAATCAAAGTCTTCAGGGTTTTTTACACTCTCACTGTAACATGTTGGTTTTAGAACTGCTGGCTTGATGGTTGTCAGTTACTAACAACAATAGTTCCATAGAGGAGTACACTAAATGGACAATAAATACTGGTGTTGGGGGGGGGGGGGGTACTGCGGATTTCAAGTGACGGGGATGATCAAAATTTGGGAGCAGGAAAAACAAAAACCCAAAACAATCCTCAGGGCTTCCAACAAAACCCCCATAAAACCTGGACCATTAATATTAACCCCCAAAATTGCCATGCTTACGGTAATTCCCAAGCCCCAGTTTGGCTTTACTTTTTTGCCGAACTATGGTGCTGAGAAGGGCACTACCACAAATCTTCTCCAAAAAAATCACTACTTAAATTAAACCACCCAAAAAAAACTTGGCAAATTTTCCCACCCAAAAAAATCCCAGAATGTAAAATTTCAAACCCAAGAAAATCCTTTGATCATCCCCATCACTTGAAATCTAGAGTACCCCCCCCTGCCTCCCTCTCCCTGCCCAGGGCTTAGTTATTACTAAGGCTAGTACATAACTTTTTATGGTTGCTGAAAGAATGAAAGAGGACTAGTCACTCAAGACTTACCTATTTTTCTTCATAAATTTTTCCATCTCAGATATGCAGAAAAGATCAACAGAACGGACTTGGTGGGAAAAGCTGATACGAAAGAGGAGTGTTTACTATGATAAATAACATGTTGATCTATAAGCAGATGCTGCTTTATCCAACAATTAGCTCAAGTCTTGAACCTTTTGGAGGTTGATTGTAAATATTTATTTAAATCTAGATGAGATACCGTACCATTACTAAGAAAATGCACACTTCAACACATTGGACAATTCAGGAACCAAACTATTGTATTATGTGTGAAAGCCTGTAAATCCAGTTGTTTAATGTTCTTTAACTCTAGTAAAAAAAAAGAATTACTAGCAATCTACTTATTAGCAAGACAAAAAGGAACAAAATCAATACCACTTATCACCCAATTTTGATGCAGTAAGGGCGTTATACTTACGGTATGGTTTGTACAATCTTGAAAAGGTCTTGTATGTTAGTAGGCGTCTTAAAAAGTCCTTGAATTCAGGTTTGGTCCTTGAAAGGTACTTGATTTCTTTATTAGGTCTTGAAAATTCCTTGAAATTCACAACCTTGTTAATGCCAGGCACCCTTTTTTGTAAAATAACATTAAATTTGGCTCATCCTCGGTGTAAGAAACGGTAAAACTCACAGGTAAAGTAAAAACATTTTTGTGCATGAACGATTTTTTTTGTTTCTTTATTTCAAATGCTATTTCTGTACCTCAGATGCATACCCAGTCATTTTGCAAAGTGATTAGTGCAGAAAGTAGTATAAAATAATGTGATCAATGATGGCCGAAGAAGTAAAAATCGTAAATGACTCCATGACATGTCTTAGCCAGGAGGTGATCAAAGGGGGTTAAAATTTGTTTGTCTGAAGTTTATGAACCATGTAAGGGTACTGTAAAATTCCGAAAAATAAGCCCCTCCAAATATAAGCCCTCCAAACTCGTAATGCAAAAAACCCTCCGTTTAATCGCCCGATATAATGCCCCAGGGGGCTTCTACTTGGAAATTGCCCTCAAATACAGAGTAAAACAAAGTAAAAACAGTAAATTTCCTTCCAACTGTAAGCTAGCCCAATCAATTTTGAAACGAAAATTTCCCTCCGTAGATAAGCCCCCCCAAATATAGGCCCCTCCAAAAATAAGTCCATCAAAAAGGGTCTTTGAAAAATATACGCCCCGGGGCTTATTTTGCAGTATTTTGTAGAACACAAAATGCTGAATGATACATTTCAAGTTTTGTGATTAGGACTAAGAAACTGAATGAACTTAAGTTCCAGTTCAGTTTTTTATGTATAGTGACCCTCAATAGAACTTGAATTGCTCAGTCTCCTAATAACCCTAAAAGTAATCAGAGTTATGTGGTGAGCAACATAGACTGGACACCTGCCGATATTCTTATCCTGTAAAGACCTGTATAAATAAAAGGTTACATGGAAAAAAAGTCCAACATGCATTCTGATAAACAGCTTGGTTTTCTTCCCAAATTGCCTTGTGTTGGGTTAGGAAATTAAGGGGGGATTTCATATTACTTGAGCACAGGTCACTCAGGCTTTATGATAGTACCACAGTATGATTCCATCTGGAGGGTGAATTTGAGCAAATTATCACAAAACTTCATTTGAGCTTTTAGAACAACAACAACTAACTCAAAGAGTAAGTTTCATTAACCTTTATTTAGTATTCCTACAAGTTTTAGGATCATATTTTTACCCCATACAAACACTGTAATTTTACTGTGGTACAGTCACAGAGCCTGGGTTACCTGTGACTTGAGTAGTCATGTGGGTTGTTAAGGGTGTATTCTATTCACTTAAATCAAGTCTGTTATGGACTATGGGACCACATAGAAATTAATTTTCCACATTATCCTGAGCTACATTTTGTGACATGTTGCTAAAAGTGTCCAAGGTAGTTACCACTGCAATCAAGCAAAGCAAAAGAGACATTTATAAAAGAGCATGGCACTATAACTGATGTTGAGGTTAAATTTGTTACATGTTTTTCATGTTATGTGTGATTTTGTCCCAAACTCATTACATTTTCCTTTAACCTGACACAAAAGTTTAAAGACAAATAGTGTAAAGTGACCCCAAAATAAACCGCAACATAAATGAACAGTCAGTAACACAGTGACACTATCAAGACAACTACCATTAGGTAGCCAAGCGAGGGATCTACTTAACAGGGGGTTCACAGATATGACTAACAAAGAGAAAGGACTAACTCTTGGTGTTCACTTTGCCTTGGGTAAGAGACAGTTGGCTCTGATTTAAGAGCACAACACTGATGAGTTTGAAACAAAGAAAATAAAAAATAAACTGACAATGGGAGTTTTACCCCTTCGCTGAAACTATGAACCACATCATAATGCACTACAGTCAACCTGCTGGCGGGGCCTTTCTTTCACTTGCTCAATTTTGGTGTACTCAAGAAATACTTTGCATGAAACATATAAGAACATTGTTGATTATGTGCTGTTTGCTGCTGGGACGTTTTCAACCTTGGCCTATCTAATAACTGTGCATTTAGTACAGTGGCTCAGTTCTGACCAGTGGTTTATCAAAAATTTGAATGCATGATTGCACAAGGAAATCCACTTTCACAATAAAGGTTGATTAGTCCTGGCCTCGGTTGTTTAAACATTGGATAGCGCTTTCCATCTTTTGCACAACTGGGGCCAGTCGAAGTTTGGGTTTCTGTGACATAAAGGGCACTTCAGTGAACAAACATTCAGTGAAACAAGGGCAGGAAATTTAAAGCAAATCAATTTATTTTGTAAAAAAAGGCCTTAAAGTGATGTCTGTGATGACAGGAATGTGGGAACAGTCTCTATTAATTATCACAAAACAAATATTACAAGGCACAGCAGGTATTTTATACAGGTCACATTCCACAGGTCAGAATACAGGTCACTGTGTTACAGATAAGTAAACAAGACCAGAAGTGTCTCCTTGCCCTAATCCTTATCCAAAATGTTGTTTTTGATCGAGGGGAAACCTGGTTTACTAAACTATAAATAAAACAGTGACCTGCAAAAGAAACCTCTCCGAAAATGCAAACTTACAATACAATACTCATTCAGGGGCCAGTTTCATTACACCTAACATCAGATGTGACATCTAGAATGTCTGTTGTTTTAACAAAGTTTGTCTTCTCTGAACGTCACACATTAGCTTTTAACATCCAAAGTTAACATCTATATATGCACTCACCCCTCGGGTTAAGCATTTCTACATTTTCTTCTGATACATAAGCTCTAAAGTTCTCTCTTTACGTTACAAAGTACTGTTTTCTTTTTAAATTAAATAGCTAATGATTATTTTTTTACAGCTAGACATAAAATTTTTCTCCAATAGTTTTCTAAGGAGCTTGAGCTTACTTTTAGCATAATTTGGGCTCACTATCTTTTAAGAGGAATAAAAGACATGCAGAGTGGTGATGCTAGTAAAAAATTATAAACTTACCAATCAGAAACAGATTTACCAAGGTAAAAATGAAATGAGTACAAATCAATGACCGGGAGGAAGCAGGAATGTTTTTTTTTTTAAACTCTACTGATTGGCAAACCGGGTCATTCATTTCTTTGGTGCATCAGGTTTCCAACAATTTATTCTGCTGATTCTTTTTCTCCAGTTATTCAATTTTTACAATAACTCATAGTTTCCAAACACTCATTGGTCAAGAAAAGTGACTTAAAATTTAAGTCACTTTTCTTGATAACATAATTTATCTGTTTTTCTCAGTTTCTCATGCACAACTTTCCAAGAAACTTTGCCACAAAAGAATGTTAAAAACCTAGTATGTTCTTAGCTTGTAAAACAAAAGACAGCTCTCCACCATCTGTAATCTTACAGACCACAGAAATGACATCAAGGCACCATTCCACCTGAAATCTAAACATTTTGATGTCATTTCTGGAAAAAGGACAATGGAAAATGTTTGTCAATTTGTTAACTTTCTACAAAATATGTTGACATTGTCACTTTGAGTATTGATGCCACTGGACTACAAGCTACATGTAGCCATGACTACAAGCTAAACATGTCAATACAAGGAGTACTGCTGCTCCTAATACCAGACTGTCTAACCTTTCGGGTATGTAAAATAGGGATATTTTTCAAAGACAGACAAATCACGCAAGTGCCATAGGAACAAGCAGCTTTGGGAGTGTGGCACCATGCTCTCCCGAAACAATTATGAAATCTTTATGCTCTGAAAAATCATTTCTAGTGTTCTGAGAGAACTTCCTGTCTAAAATGTTTGCTAAATCAATTGTCATTTTTAATGTCTATCTATGTTCACATGGTTTTGCATACAATGACTCAATCTTATGTTACATTTCTTGTGGGTTTTAAAGTTTTCTAAATTTCAGTTTCCTTTATTACTTTATCAGGTGTCAATCAGATTTTTTCCTAAACTGATCGCATAAAATTATTACAGGACTTGGGATTTTCAAGCACACTTGGGGGAATCCTGAGAAGATCAGGATGGTTGGACAGTCTATAAAACAATAATAATGAAAGCCATTATTCTAAGATCATATTTATGAATGCTTTGACAATCTTAGTGTAAGCTAATAAACTTTTCAACAGTCTTTGGAACAACGCCAAAGTAAGACAGGCCAAATTTTCTGACAGCTCTAGCAGCAATGCATTTTAATTCCAGCCGGCTTTTCGCAGATAGAACTCTTCTGGCTTCATCTGTTTCTGCAACATCCATGGCTGTTTTTCCATCACTGTTTACAAGATCCTCGTGTACCCCACCATCTAACAGTGCCTCTAAGACATCTCTCAGCACTTGCAGGCCTCCAGTCGCAGGTTTATAAGCCACTGCTAAGTGTAGAGGGGTGTTACCCTTGTTATTTACTGCATTGACATTGCCACCAGCTTTTATAATGAGCTTCATGGTCTCAACACAAGGAAATTTACACACATCTCGTACATAGTGTTCCTCGGTTGGGGTATTACACCAGACAGCCAAGTGGAGCATAGTGTTGCCTTCATGAGTGCGCGGGTTCAAATGAAGGAACTTCTCAATCAGATCAAAAACGCGACACCTTTCTTGATTTTTTGAATCCTGTACCTTGGCGAATATTGTCAAGAGATAGAGTGCACGATACACTACATACTCTTGCTCATCTTTCAGTACTTTAGCTTCATGTTCACCTTTAAGCTTCTTGGATTGCACTTTCTCTGTCAGTCTTTCATATTCACTAATGGCTCTTTCAAACACTTCTTCGATGTATCTCTGCTTTGGAAGACAATGTCTCTGCACCATGTGGCAAAAAAAGTCTGCAAATATCTTGAGATCGTCTGTGATTGGTTGATTGCATCGCTGGCCAATTTCCATCGCATGTCCCCACAAACCAATGCAAAGATCAAAATTGCCAGAGTCAGCAAAAACAGCACCACGGTACCTAATGGGGAAACGGAGTTCTGTATTATCTGTTCCAAGGATTCTTTCCCTGATTATTAGGCCCTCCATGTGAATTGCATGGTCATTGCCCTCAATTAAAGCAAGCTCCGGCAAATTTTGACTTTCCTTTCTGTTCTGGTAAACTTCTAGTGGTTCCATTTGCTTTTTAAGCAATGGGTGGGAAGGTTCTGTAAATCTCTCTTCCATTCCACGTTTCATGTAAGAAAATGCTTTCTCAACATCATAGACATCTGGTTCATTGGCAATGGTACCACCAAGAAGCTCCAAACCTTCAATTCTTTGTTCCTTTGTACACTCAGGTCTTTTGATGAAATATTCCACCATTTCAATCTTACAGTCATTACTGGCCAAGAGAAGTGGTGTCAAACGTTGAACATTTGGCAGTTGCGATGCTCCCAAAGCTAAAAGCTCATTGGCAATCTCAAAATGACCTCTTTCAACGGCATAATGAAGTACAGTATTGCCTTGCTTGTCTTGTAAATCCATGTCAGCCCCAAACTTGATCAGATAATTAACCACTATCATATGCCCATTATAGCAAGCTACCATCAGAGGAGTGTTTTCAAAGTTGTTCCGCGCATTCACATCAGCCTCATTTTCAACCAAACAGCTAACAATGTCTAGACGTCCATCGTAAGCGGCCGCCCTCAAGGGCGTCGAATTCGTCAGCGTTCTTCCGTCTACATCCGCGTTTTGGGCAATTAACAACTTCACGACATCCAGATGTCCCGTGGCAGCCGCGGCCCAGAGAGGGGTACAACCTTCAATTACTTGATCATCAACTTTCACTGTTCCACGAGATTCGATGTCTGCTTTGTATCTGAGAAGCATTTTTACCGATTCTAGATTTCCATTACGAGCAGCAATTATAATAGGAGTGGTGACTTGATCGCCATCTTTCGTTTTCGTTTCCAAAGCAGAACTTCTTTCGCTGATCGACATTTTTTCAAGAACATTACTTAGTAGAATAACAGCACCATCACGAGCAGCTTCGTAAACTTTAGGCTTTGGGTTGAGCATTTCTCTCCACGACTGGCCATCCATGGTACAAATGAACTTCTTAAGTATCGGCATACGAAAAGAAAACTATCCACTTCTTCGACAAACAGTCTCGGGTAGCATTTAGTTGCCCAAAAGACACGTTTACATCCAAATAAAAGTTACTAGAGCGAGTACGATAAGTACTTTAAGTAATCAGAACGACGATGCAGCTTTTAAATGAGTGTTTCTACCTTTTTTCGTCAACTATATAGCGCCAGTATATTTGAAGACAAAGAACAGATTCGCGACCGCCATATTCACTTCTTCCGGCAAACCAGTCCCTCACGGCTCAACCACAGGACACCCAAGCTTCTTAAGGACAATAAAAAGGAACAATTAATTTTTGTAAGCGTTAATTTCCGCGCCTTTCAATAAACCAAGGATAACATTATCCATGGTAAAAGACTAAATGTAGTTAAAAAATCCGTGTTCAATCTTTAAAGCCAATTTTCTGAATTTTACCCTTTCGAGGCCAATTTTGAAAAAGAAACAGACAATTACTAAATTGATGAACCAATTTTTACTTTTCAAGAATTTATTATGGTTCAGTCAGCCTGTACGAGATTTTTATTTTTGGAGTGCATCGTTATGTAGAAATTCTTCTTCTTCTTCTTCATACCCTTTTCACCACTATATAAGTTAAAAATAAATCAGCACTTTGCAGTCAAGGGCCGAGGCCACCGCCCCTGACAGGCGCCACCCTTAGTCCCCGAGGCCACCGCCCCTGAGTCAATTTACTGAATCACTGAAAGTTTTCATTTGTCAACCGAACCACTAAGACGAATTCAAAGCCACTTTTAACTCGTTACAAAGTTGGCATTTTCAGAGCTAAGTATATGCCTACATTACTCCTTTTACGACTTCAGAGAAGTACTTGTTTAGCTGGCGTTTAACTCTGCAGAAAGCCTTAAGATATCAGTACATGGACCTCTTTTTTTGTTGATGCTACAACAATAGTTCCAAAAACTGGTCAACTATTATTCGATAAGCTATGGTCAGTTGTTTCCTATTAACGGCGAGTAAAATAACGTCATATCCTGTTAAAATCCTGCCTTTTTAACTTGCTGTGCTTATAAATCAAACACGAGTTCTGCGTGACTGTGAGTAAAGTACCACTATGTTAATAACCCGTAATCAAATTTTCAAGAAGAAATTTAAGAAACAAGCGGGTTGGTGGCCACGAACGTAGGTACGAACTAACTATTTTGAATATTTCGGAAAGATTGCGAAAAAATGCAACCTGACATGCTGATTGCAATTCAAATAATTTGTAAATAATAACATTAAAATGGCTTCAGGCTATTACCTTGTTTAAGGATTTTGAAAGCATCTCCTATTCGCATTTTTAGTGAACTCAGTCACCGACCGCTATTTCGGTCAATTTCTGGTTATGCTCGTCGTTTTTCTTAGCGATGACGAGCTGATTTTCCTTTTGCTGTTTGAAACAATGATTTCTCAAGTCTGTAAGTAAGTTTTGAGACCTTCAAAACCTTTCAACGTTTCAAATTTTCCTTTTTGTCGCCAACTCAGCCGCAGTTTTCTCATGTTTGATTGTCTTCTTAGTGAGAAGTGACCAGCATTAGCCTCGCTTTTGCGCCGTCGGCTAGCGCATTCTTAAGTTACTGGTCATATCTTTCATTACACTGAGGTGTGTCGTGTGGTCATTGCTTTCCATAGTCAAATACTTACTTCAAGGTAAGCCCAGCAAAATGCGCAATTTGATTGGTGAGAAAACTAGGGTTTTTACCTTATAACTCAGTTTTAGATGACTGAAAACCTTTGTTATCGCGTTAAGCCATTTTGAGAAGTGATGTCGGCCATAAAGTTCCCTTTCCTTTCCAGACTCCAGCCCCTCCCTAGCCTGCTATCAGACGGTCCTTCTTCCCTTTTTGTTTTGGAAGATCTCGTGACCCACCGCTTTATTTTTTTTATATTTTTTTTGCGGGGGGGGGGGGCTCTGCTCCTTTTTACTCCATGCCCTCGCGCCAGTCCCCTGCCCTTCTTCCGCTAGGCTAAAAGGAAATGGAAACTACTGCTAGGCAGGGGTTAACTTTCTATCTGTTTTTCACTCCAAACGTAACTGTCTCATATTGAGTTGATGACTGTTCTAGCGCATCCGTATCTCTGTTACCAATCAATGCGTTTATTCATTTCCTTTTAAACAGCAACATATATCTTAACTAGAAAAAGGCTTTTTCGATAAAAAAAAAATTAATATGCAATGCCAGTTTCCCTCCCATTCCAAGGGAAAGGCTATTGGTGGAGGCTGAATTAAACTAAGTTTGGCAAATATCTTTGTTTTGACTCACTGCAGCTGTTGTCTATTAGAGGTGCAGTTACAACCTCTTTCCCAAGGTTCTCTCCTACCCGACCTACGGAGGGCGGGTAGGAAAGAACCCTGGGAACGAGGTTGGTGCAGTTATAACAGACCTTAATAACAGACCTTGGTGCCTCAAAGGAACCAAGAATTTATTTATCCAGCGGTCCTATATCTAGCTTCAAAACTTCTATCAACTGTTAACATGATTCTTAGTCTCTGTATGATGGAAGAGAACCCGCCACAGTAATGACGGAAAATCCTCAGTTAAGAAATTTTATGCATTATTAGGTATTAATTAAGACTGTAGTAAGTATGATAATGGCGGGAGAAATTCACGTGAAAGTGATTAGTTATGTTTCCACGTCAGGATTTGAGGGTTTTCCCCGTTTAATGAGCTGTTTTTCTCCATTGATGTTGATAACTGGTGTTTCGGTTCTTGTATGCCACACGTATACCTAAAACAACAAGTGAAACGTTGCAAAAACACGTCACCATACAACAGAAATATAACAAAGGAAGGGATACAATGCTGGAGTTTGAATGCTCTTGAGTTGATCGCAATTGAAATTGGGGCATCTCTTGAAACTCTGTTCGTTTCATTATCGGTCGCTTCTGATTCACATGACAACTTTGCATTCATACTCAAGCTCAAAGGTTGTTTGGCAAGCGGAGAGCTACAATAGTACTCCACATCAGATTTGTCACTCATCTCGTTACCCTATCTACAATGTTATTTGCATCACACCAATTTCCAAAAAGTACGGGGGCTTAAAACAGGGAAAGGTTTGGAATGAATGAATGTGACAAAACCACGACCTTCGACTGTTGTTCAGCAAAATTGGACGAATATTGGAGTTTAGGATAAGTATGCTCGTGGAAAATTAGAATCGAAAGCACGCAGACTAATCTGAGAGTGCGTGTCTTAGGCTTGAGGAAAAGAATTATGTACCGCAAAGTACGAAGGTAGTTATTTTCATTTTTTCTTGTTTCTGTTTTAACTTTATTAATTTTTAAATAAATCTTTCTTTACGTATAACGCCAAGTGATCCCAGTGTATGAAAAAATAAAACTAACCTTTTCGTCCTGATTATCCTAAGTAAACTGATAAAGCTATATTACCTCCAAACTCCACGGACTGTTAGCTTTGTCGCTGGAGAAAGAAAGCTAAAGCCTTTATATTGTCTCTAAATTCAACCCGCTTAATAAGGCCGACACTTTCTATGGCCCCCTCAGAAACGAGGTTTGACTGTATTTCCCTAAACGACGACGAACATCCCCATACCTTTCATGGGAGAATCTCAGGGGACGAGCGGGATTATTACACTGACTACGTACCTTCATACAGTTGCTTGCCTTAGGTTCCAACTCGTCCATAGTGGTAATCTGTTCTAGAAATGAAGTCTCCAGGAATCCTGGCTTGATATCAGGATCAAATCGAGCCTCAGGTCTTTCTACCAGCAGCTTTTTCAAGCTTACCGCAAACGCCGACATATCAACAGGAAATGTTCTGAATGGTTTCCAGTTGGTATGAAAGCCAATCACATGACCGTTTTCGCAGATGGGACCCGCCCATCTAGCTGCCCCTGTAAATGCCACTGGCCACACCCCAACGGTGTTAATCGTCCGCATCTAATGAAGATGAAATAATTCAGTAAGGTCTGTTATTAGCAATGTTTTCAGTAGGTTTTTAACTTTAAAGCGATGACTACAAAGGAGTCAGAGGAAGGAGCGCCGACACTTAGCACCGAAGACTACGAATTGGTCAAAGGAATAAGTCCTGCGAGCGAAAATGTTGTTGGTATGGCTACTAGGATCTATAATAGATCGAAATACTTAAAACTAAATTCTCACATTACAAAGAAGGCTGATACTGTCGGAAGAATTAGTGTTGCAAGACATCAACAGGACACAAATATCCTGCCAATAGAGCTGGGCAGCGGCAATTCAAAAACATGTTGTTCAATAGTAGTGCAATCAGTTGAGAAGAAGACTTTTACAATGTAAAGTGCTAGTAAACAAACTCCAAAGCCATCCACTTGAAATAACCTTCGCATTTTGATGTCTAACGCGACAAATTCATTTCAAGGTTTTCTCCACGAAGATTGCTTCTGAGGTAAGTTTCCGCTGTCAGGGAATCCGGGAAATTTTTCCTTGTGGAATCCGGGATCTTGGGCCTCGGTATCCGGAAAACAGCCCAAGGTATCCGAAATCCTACCAACGACTGGAATCCAGAATCCAAGTTCCCCTGACAGACACTGAACGAGTATTTGGAATCCGGAATCCAAGAACGTCGTGGATTCCCTTTGATAGGGTGAAGCTACGCTGGAAAGTTTTTATTCAGCAAACATGACAAAAAAAAGATAACAAGATAAAAGGAGAAAATACTGTTACCTCATCAAATAATCTTATGTCGTAAGTATTATCGTCATCAGCAAAGTACACCACTCCTTTGGTTTCATTGGGCTTAATATTGTCACGTATCCATTCTAATCCCACATTACGTTGTTCTGTACCTCTCGACTTAGTCCACCGTGGCTTATTTCGCCCAATCCTCATTTCCACCGGCGTCCGTATGTTAAGATGAGTATATCTGATGCCAAAATGATTTAAAAGCCGTTTAACCAGATTTGTTTTCTCGTGCGAGTCCTCCACGACAATCCAGTGTAGATTTTTAACATGTTTTAAAGTCTGGGCCGTGCGCGTTAACTCAGCTTTTTGTAAAAATCTCCTATAGGTAGGAGTAATGGCAAAAATTGTCGGCAGCTTAGGATCCCATCCAGAATTTTGCATGGCTAGTTTTTCTTGTAGTTCTCTTACTTTTGCTTGGAGTTTTTCCTGAAGTAGTTGTTGTTCATAAATTGCAGTTTCACTAGATGAAAGAAACTGATCCTTTGAATTGTTATTTTCCAGTTGAGAGGGAACAGGGAGGGTAGTAATTCCGGGAAGTTTTCTAACCAGTCGACCATTATATTGACTAAAATATAAAGCTGATGAGAAAAAAAGTTGTACAAAACCAGTTAGACCTACCCATCAAACTCGAATAAAAGTAGATAATACATCACGAGCTTTGATATCAGGCTTTATTTTCCACTGCTCTCCTAAGTCCGGCGGGTCTCATGTTCTTTCCCTTAGCGAGTGAATTGTTTCTTAACCCTCGGACGTACAAGGGGGGGGGGGGGGGAGCGTGGCTGTCACCCCCCTCTGGGGTTTTTCTGAGTTTTTTTTCCTAGACGATAAAACATTTGCACCTGTCGTTTTCAGTAGCTGTTCATTTATCTCTCGCGCGCATTTTGAGACAAGTTAAGTGATGGTCAGTTGATATGGTTACGAGATATGAAGTCATAAGTAGTTCAAGCCATTTTTGAGTGAAAATACCTGTTTTTCAACTTTTTTTCAGCAATGTAAGTAAATCTTGTGGCTAAAATCATGCAAAGTGCTTATTTATGTGTTATTTTTCGTGTCAAGCACAAAAAATTACCACCTCTCGCGGTTTTAACCTGATTTCTAAATCTTGGTAAAATCGAAGATGAAAGAGAAGAAGATCGAAAGAACAGTGTCAAAATTCAAACACTATCAAAAACTCTGGGGAGGGGTTCCATCCACCACCCCTCCCCCCCTCCCGTTGGGGGTATGAATTTATGTATGAGTTTACGTCCGAGGGTTAAACCTGAAGTGAAAGAAGTTGACGCTTCAAGGAATAAACGCGAATTTCAAAACTTCGCGTTAGTTTGCAGGGTGTTAATGTTTATTTTCGCGCCATTAATTAAGTTTAGTGATAATCTCCGGGACCTTTTTTCCATTATTTGTGCCCCAATTTCTCGATACACTCTTGATTGATAAGAAAAAGCATTATTTTATCGGATCAAGATCTGACGGTATAACCAAAACTGTGAAAAACGCTCGAACAAAGTTGCTAGATTCCTTCGCTTAAAAAAATTGTTGCTGTTGTGTCAACAGGTTTTGTTTCTTTTGAGCATCTTCTCGTTATATTCAACTTTCGTTAAGGGCCTGTTTACACGGAGGTGGGGGACCCCAGATAGGTGAGGTAACATGCGGCGGGTCACCCCCCTAACAAGTAAACGTGATCAAATTAAAATGAGAGATTATGTGGACAGGCGGGTTACCCACCAAAGCGGGTTACCTCACCTACCTGGGGTCCCCCACCTCCATGTAAACAGGCCCTAACTTATTTCATTTGAAATACCTTAATTGACACAAGCGTCAAAATGCGTGACCATTTCTTAATTAAAATTCGCATCCACAGTAAAGTGTTCATATATGATTTGTTTTATATTCTAATCGCCTTCTTTAAATGTTTTGTTGTATATATATTAACTTAAAACAGACGAAAAATACCTAATAACAGGTATTTACTCAATCAAGTTTACGTTTATTACTCATTTACTCGAATCTCTGATAATCAGAAAGAATATACTAGGTAAAAAATGCACCACCACTTACTTTTAATATTCGCTTTTTCAATAACACTTTGAAGAACTTTCGTTAGAATTACAATTCCGAGGAGAACACTGAGAAAAATGACGTATTTGATTGCACCACCACGAAACATCTGCAAGATAATAGAAGATTTGAAATAATAGAACATCCTTAAAGTAAACACAACAAATAACAAAGACAATCTGAAAAAGGGGAACAAGGGTGCCGCAGTGATGAGAGCACTCGCCTCCCACTAATGTGGCGCGGGGTTCAAATCCCGGTGTCGACGACACATGTGGGTTGAGTTTGTTGTTTGTTCTGTCCCTTGCTCTGAGAGGTTTTTCTCCGGGTACTCCGGTTTTCCTTAAAAACCAACATTTCCAAATTCCAATTCGAGCAGGAATCAGGTAGACGAAGAACCAGTTTGCGGATGTGCTACCTCGAAATCGTTATTTATTTATTTATTTATTTATTGTATTTCTAAAAGAAAAGAATAGAAAATTATGTGCCCCGTTGTTTTGTTTTGCATGACCGTATTCTGTTAGTGCCCGATAAAATATTCTTGTACAGCACATTTGTAGCTAACACTATTCTCGAAGTCTAAAAAAATTGAAGCAGAAAATTTTAAGTAGGATGAAAAAATGTCAAAAATATCATTTCTGCCTAGTTTAGTTCTAGTCAAGTGGGATAAAGGTGTTACATCTTGCATCACAAAATTAGTCGTTCTCAGTCATCGAAACAAAAAATGTGTCAGAGACGAAAAAATGCTTAATGAGGCTAAAGAATTGAATCAGATACACTAATGGGGAGGTGGGGGGGGGGGGGGGGGGAACTAGAGTTGGAGTCAGATAAAAACTATCTATTTACTAGACTGCCAAACCTTGAAGGTCCTAGAACGTATATTTCTTTGCGTGCAGAAGACGTCACGTGCTCAGAAACAAAATGGCGCCGTCCATTGTTAAAATTATGTTACTGAATGAAATGACGAAGTCGAAATATTCAATAACTTCCAAATCACATAATATCAAAAACGAATAACAGTCCTTGGGTTATCCAGACCTTGAAGTAGTTACTTAAAGGCCCTTAAGGTTATAATATTTTGAACATATAAGATTACTCGAATGTGAACGTGTGGAGTTAAACCCGGCTGGCGTTTTCCTTTTTTTTTTCTTCAAATTCGTTACTGTCAACAATAATGTATCCACGAGTTTGGTGGCATTTTTCGCTTTTATGATTGGTAATTTCATTTTAAACAAAGTTGTAAGTAAAAGTTACACTGCGCTGAAAGTCACAAGAAAAATATAAACAATAACTTACCATTTTGTAGGATTGAAACTAAGACTAACTGAGACGATTTACAGTAACTTTTTATCTCCGTGCAGTAAAACTTTCAATATATTCCCATCAATCCTTGTCCAGTTAGTTATTTAAGTTCCTTCTTTTTTTTCCAAAAGACAAAAGCTCAGGTCCATGTGTTCGATCGTTGTCACCACATCTCCACCCAATCTCTATTGGTGAGCAGCGAAGACATCAACTAAAAACTCTTCACTGAATACCATATTGGCCGTAATTAAAGTCCGCTCAGTAATCTTGCCAATCGTCTTTGATTCTTTCTAACAACTATTGCATCCTTTTATTTAGTGTCTCGTTATTTCCTTTATTCCAACAGCACGTGTTTGCCTTCTCTAAACCTTATACTGTCAGGCCCTGATAAAATTTGCATAAGACCAGTGAGTGCTTTCCATTCAAGACTGGTACCGGCTATTGTCCAAGAAAACCATCAATCTGACATATATGCTGGTTTAATGTCGTATATTGTGACCAAGCTCTTGATTAAGTCGCTACATTTTCACGTGACATATTTTGTTTCGAAATTTTAAACTCTATCTTTTATAAATTAAAGGGAGAAACAGATGAAAAGTCAAAATTGAATGGAGTTTTTCGAAGGAGCAAATGTTTTGGTTGGTAAACAAGGTCTTCCAATTTAATTACCCGATTGGTAAACCAGTACACGTTCCTTAATCAAACTGTCAAACGTAATTTTAAAGTTATTAAAACTCCACGTGGATTAAGGTGATCGACGAGAAAAATGAACCTCAGCTGGTAAGAAGAAGAAGGGGTATCGATAACCTGCGCTGCGATCACACCTTCGCCGACTTTCCCGCTCCTTCTAAAATGAACAACTAACAGCAGGTTTCAAATAAATTGAATCCATGGTAACAAAACGACACGTGGTGGCCTGGGAGCTACAATCACGGACAAAAGTAGATGGGAAGGTTGAATAACTTAACCGCATTATTGGTCCATTTCATACGCCTTATATCTATGTTCAAAAAAGATTATTTGTTCTTCTCCTGAATACCCCCCGCCCCTCCCCCCCCCCCCCCCCCATTCAATGTTGGGACATGAAACAACAATTACGCACAAAAACAGTTTAGTTTTGTCCAACATTGATCCAGGGGGAGGGGGGGGGGGACAAGTACAAGAAAGGTAAAAAGTGGTAACCTTCCCAACATTTTTGACGATGATTGTAGGTAATCTAGATGAGACATATGTTTGTTAGCAGTCATTTCATCTCAACTCGCCTCTTTGCGCCCAATTTACCCTATTCCTCCCACAAGTTCTTTCATAGTCCCGCATGACCCCCCCCCCCCCCCCCCCCCAATCCCGTTTGTTAGCAGTAGATACAGTCAAGATATTCCTACCGCCATTAAGATTTCGCCTTAATCAGCCGTGATCAGATCAAAGCGATTTCTGGACTACTAAAACTAGTACAAGTACGATATCATATCTCACGGGAGATGGTTTTTCCAGGGCTCTGACTGACAGTATTTGATTGTCATGTCATACCCACGAAGATCTGTAGATACTATACTGGTTCATACTTTTAAAACTGATTATTCTCCACAACCATAGTTAATTGAGTGGAATGGTTATGAAACCCGTCAGACTCCTTTGTTATGTGTTTTTGTGGACCTGTAAGTGCACAACGTTCAAAAGAATTCCTATCATTTTGATTGTATTGACCAATAAAAACGTTGCATTTTAATTTATTCCGTAACAATTTGCCAACAGAAAACAAAGGATTGTGCACTTTCACGGTACTTGCAACATAAACTGCAGCACTATTGTTCTTATCATTGATATTTGCCGCTTTTCATAACCAGTCTCCTCTAATAACTATGCCACAACAGAGGAAAAGAGGTTTTCCCGCCATTTTTGCATATGTGTATGATTTCACACGTTAATTTAGCTCTATTCACGAAGATGCAGTGTGTAAAACAAGACAAATTAAACAATTTTTTTTACTGTGTTTTGAAACCTGCGTTAGAGGGTTTTTTCACGGCTGTCTAATTCAGTGGGTTAATATTGCCAATAACGCATATATTATCGCTAAGAAATTTGACGTTAGCGATGAATCTTTTTTTTTTCTTGTAAACGACAAAATCGCAGCCTCGTATCAAACAAATATATCTCCTAATTCATTAAATAAAGCAATACAAAGGCAACAGCAACGAACTTTGAAAGACTGTTAGACTAACAAGTTTTCAAAAACCCAACTGCAATCATCATCCTCATAATAATAACCTTTATTTTAAGAGGGTGACACCAATTACTATAAAAAGTATTCTCCCTAGTGGCCCTCTAAAAACAAAATTGATAATAATAAATTACAACTGTCGTGATAAAAAGCCTATTTACAAATAGTAATTATAATAAAGGATCTTAAAAATTCTAAACAAGTATTCCCCCTCCCTAGTGGCCCTCTAAAAACAAAATTACAGCAATCATGATAAAAAGCCTATTTACAAATAGTGATTATAATAAAAGGTTCTTAAAAATTCTAGAGATTTAAAAAATTGAGAGATGTATAAACGGAAGTGAATACATTGGTACAAAAGGGAATCCAATGTACAATGATATAAAAAAAAAGCACGAAGTTTTAAAAATCAGAATAACTTTTTAACTTTAAAATTGTCCACCGTACAGTTTGAGGCGACGTTATTAATCCGTTTTAATCTTTTTTAAGTTTGACCGTCCGTGCCTTCTTTAGTATTTGCTATATTATTTACACTTTCTTCGAATGTTTTTAGCGGTTATGTTTACGTTTCGTCTAATTTGGTGGCAGCTCTCGCTGTTAGAATTTTGGTAAAATTCAAGACACGGCTCCTTTAATCTGCTTCACTATTGAGTGGCTTATAATAAAAAAGTCTTTTCTTGTTCCCAGAGCCCTCTATGTTTCTTGGTCCGTGAGGTATGGACAAGAAGAACCTTGGTAAACAGATAACGTAGTTAAAAAGAAACAGGTGACCCTGGAAGCCCAATTTTTCTTGCCTTATTGATCCTGAGCATGGGTTTTTAAATCTGCTTCGTATCTTGGGAAGGGCGCATTCTACTTGAATCCTTCCCATGACGCACTACGCTCTCTGTTTTCCGGCTACAACATGCAGTGCAGTGAAGCGAGACAGCAATTTCAATTGGTCTGATTAGTCCTATTGACAGCTCAACGGCCAGTTGCATGAACGTAACACGAATGTCGGACCTAACAGCGAAATTCTGATGCTCAGGTCAATCAAACGCCTTACTCCAACTCCAGACGATAGAAATCACGTGTGACGCAAATTTTTATGAAACTGACCAAGGGAACGAGTCCACAATAGAGTTAGAGGGTGTTCACATGACACTGGGGCGACTTTCGTGTCTACGCGAGCTCACTCTAGTTCCCTCTCGTGGTTTTGTATTTGTCTACATGATGCCACCACAAAATGTCATACCAGAGCGAGTCACACCGGCGTGAGTTCACACCGGTTCCCAACGATATCATGTAAACGCGATACCACCACTCGATTCGGTGTGAAATCGGTCCCCTGTGCCGGTTAATGTGCCGGTATTAAGTGCCGGTAGACTGGAACGGATAGCACATGCGTAGGTTTCGTCAATTCAGGATGGTGGTCATGGGACGACGAAAAAACATGCAAACATGTAAATGCGATATGTGTAAATGTAAATATCACATTATCCACTCCCCTCAGGGCTTTTTAGGGATAATTTACAACACCACGAGCCCCGTGTGGGCTCCTGAAAACACTGGTTGGGGGACTTTGCCAGACAGCTTAAGGTGCAGTTTACAAGTAATGAAGGAATGAGTAATGATGCCCCCATAGATGAGTGTGAATGTGAGATAAACCACTACACCGGGCACTACGCGCCCTACTCTTTACGAAAAGTGTGTGGGCTCTTTAACGTCCCACTGATTTTTTATTACAGGTGCAAGGGCTTGTGAGAAAGGGCCTACGGTTTATCGTCCTTATCCGAGAAGACTAGAAAGTCAAACCGTTTGCAGATCATCAGCAGATGTTATTACAAAGGCAGCACTTTCTCCTCAGTTATTTAAAGACCCTGAGGGTTGGTCCGGCCTGGGTTTGAACCTAGAGCCTCCCGCTCAGCAGACCGGCGCTTATCCCATTATGATATCAAATCAAGAAGTCATCCCAGTATGAAACTCGCACGTGTGCGACAACCACCTTACTTGGCCGTTGCTAGGCAATTTGAGAAGCGTTCCAATACAGGTTCTCGCTAATGGTACCTGCCTACACTTTTTGTTCCCAAGTATAAAAGAAATGCCTTTCGCAGGTGCTACTTTGAAAACTTGTTAAAAGACCCTTGTATTTATCTCAAAACGAAGTCTTGTAACAAAAACAATTCTTATAGATTATTTATGTTTCAAAATAATTTTATTATAATTTAGGCAAAATGATCTTCGCTTGGGAAATATCAGTGATTTATTGGCTTTTTATGACCATCGAAACGCAGATTTGAAGGTTTGTTGTTAATAACTCTTTTCCACAGATCTTGTTCGGTTTCTAAAATTTATAGCTAAATGATGATCTCTTAACATTTAACATTTCTCACTTAAATACCTCTTTAGAACAAATTAGTCTGTTCAAATATTAAATCAAATCAAAGATCAGCTTATTAAAATAAGCGCGTTTAACCGTAATGATGCAATTCATTCAAGACTGAAGATTTCACTTGCTAATAATCAAGTTTATTTGAAGTATCAATTGGACAACTCAGGGTTGTTACTCGGCTTTCATACGGTGCTATAATTTTTCTGACTCCAGCCAAGAAAAACACTGAGTTCAATGAGTGACAATTCCTATCTTTTATTGAATAAAGCAAAATGGTATTCCAAGGAGGTAAGAAGATAATTTGAATTGATTCTCAAATGGCTTTGTACTCCATGACATGCATGAATATCATTTTCACCTAGCGGGTTAAAAACGCTAGTTAACGTTTACTTGCAGGTTTGTAGTCCAACTAGTTAGATGGGGTATGAGGGTATGCTTAGAGCAAGTTGCTCGTCTTTTCTACTGTCAGAAATGAGGCCCTAAATGGTTAACGTACGGTGGTCGATTTCAAAAATAGGCCACTTTCACTAAGAGGTCACGTGACCAGTGCTTCCTTTAAACAATAAGTTGGAATCTGGCTGATGCCAAAAATCGACAGAGCACATAAAAATTATCTTACATCCGACCGAAACTTGAAAGGAAACGCATTTAAGGGAGATATTTTACGCCACTTTAAGGTTTCAGCAAAGTAGTATCATTTGTATTGGCCGCCATAGTGGAGGGCATACTCTTGCTCTGCAACATGGCGGCCAAAACTACTTTTTGCTTATATCTTGTCAAACGTTTGATAGTTACGCTCAGATGTGCTGTAAACGTTACCACATCATCTTTTCAACATTTTCCGTGAAGTTTAAGTGCAAAATTTGCGTTCAGAATGAGGTAATTCAAAATTTTAAAACTCACATTTTGGTCACGTGACCAGCTACGAACTTACTCATTTTAAGAAAATGGTGCTGGTGTGAAAAACCAAATCACTATTATTTTGTTTAAGATATGACCCACTTATCGTTTTTCGAAGGCAAAATCAGATAACTTTCATTTTCATAAAAACGATGTCACATGTCTCTTAGTACAAATGGCCTATTCTACACAGTGCTTTTCGTAATTTATCTCTTGAGAGAGACACTTTCATTATCATTACGCACTTTCATTATCATTACGCAAATCTTTATATAGTTTCCAGGCAAACAGCATTGAACGCCAAATCTCCTAAATACCCTCCATACTGCACTGAAAGTCATGCTGAGTACTTTGCTGTTAAAACAGTCGAGTCTCTCTCTCTCGCTCAGACACTTTTCTAGCACATCGGTTCTCGGTGGGTGGGTAGTTTTCTGTTACTGGCAGTTCTTAAAGGCAAAGGGTTGTCTGTCTGTTATATATAATTTTCTAGTCCCAAGGATTCCAAACGTCGTAGAACCGGCTCGAACTATATTATACCGACATGGTTGAGCTGTATGTATGTAATTGTATGTATGTAAATCTTTATTTAAACACGGGAAATCATCAGTTAAGCTTAAGTTAAAAACTAAAACTAATTACAATTGCTTTACATGATTGCCGTGTGGGAATCCGATATATCAGCTACCTTCTTGATATTTCGCTTAAAATGCTCAACGGATGCAGCATTTTTTAAGTTTTTGGGCAAGTTATTCCATAACATGGCCCCGCTGTAAGAGAAGCTTCGTTTCAAATAATTGGTGCTTGGTTTGGACAGGGTCAGCCTTCCCTCAGAGTTTCTTAAGTTGTAAGCAGAGTGACGCTGAGAGAAAAGACTTTGTAGATATTCCTGAGCAAGGTCATTCATGGTTTTATACATCATTAAGGCTTTTTGTTTCTTTCGTCGAAGAGATAGTCTCTCCCAGCTGAGGGTGGAGAGAAGGTGGTTTGAGCTCGCATCAAAGGGTGATTTAGTAATAACTCTGGCTGCACGATTCTGTAATTTTTGGAGCTTATCACTCAAGTAACCACTCAAACAGTCCCAGACGGGGCTGCAGTAATCAAAATGAGGCATAATTAAAGCGTTATAAATTTGAATTGCAGTTTCTTCGGATATAAAGGGTCGCATACGTTTTAGGGCGCCTGTAGCTGAAGAGACTTTCTTGCAAATCTCTTCAAAGCTTCAAAGCTGTGTCATGTGGGTGCCTGTCTCTTTCGGACAGTTCTCTTGGTAACAAAGATTCCGAATTTTCTATAATCTCCGAACAGTGTAATGCAAACAACTCTCTAGTGCGGGTGCTTCTCTGTTTCGGTCATTTCCCTTGCATGGTCCCAAAGATTCCAAATTTTCTACAATCTTGACCTCCCTCTCTCTCTCTCTCAACTCTCAGTTTAAGACGCAGGACACCTCAGGGACCGGCATTATGTGTGTCCACCTTAGAGAGATGTCCCTTTAGATCTTCTTGATAGAGAGCCAACTAAAAGGAGTAAAGAAAGGCTGCTGAGGGACCAACTTTAGATGTTCATTTTATAAATACCGTGTCCTTTAAGAGAGAGCTGACTGTTCTGGCTCACTCGTTTTGTTGTCGGCATTAACGAGTTTTGTCTTTGCTTCTAATGTATTTACTAACGCACTCACTTTTTCAGCATCACATTAAAAGTAAAATTATGAAGACAAGTTCAAAATGGGGAGAATAAACAGGAAAAGAAGTACAAAGATTGTGACGTTTGCTGTTCTGCTCAGTCTCTTCGCTTATTTTATGCTCAAAGATAATTCGGAGATGGATAAATCCAATGAAATAACCTCAAGAGATGCTGTTGGCTTGTTTCGCAGAGGTATGTACTGCCATAAGACATTTACCAATGAAAGTAGAAATTCTCGCGGGCTCATTGGTCGCCAGCATTGCGCATGCCTAGGAGAGATAGCGAAGGAATGAAAAAGAGGGATTAATCACTACCTTAGGCGGAAATATTAACCGTTAACCGTAGAGTAAATAACAGCCCTTCCTGTGACCGCCCTGGCAAGCTGTGGGACACTCCACCGAAATACTTACCTTCTAAAAAAGCTTCTTGTCCATACTTATTTATTCTTGTTTCGTTTACTCTATTCATATTTCTAACATACAGTTGTTGATTTTTAAACAATATTCCTTAGCGCCATTAAACTGATGGAATTTGCCGCCAGATAAAGTTTCCCTGAATCATCGTTATGAGCTATTTTTGGTAAAGGCAACAGAAACTAAACTTAATTCTCTGTAAATGTAATTTATTCTAAAACGCAAAAAGCCTTGTTTTCGCTCTATTTATTACAGAATCAGAACCTTGGATCCAGGAACAATTCACCAACTCAGCAAGCATCTTTCCAGTGAGGAAAGCTTTGGAGGAAGAACTACAACGAATGAAAGAAAAAGAAGAGATGTTCGTGGAGAAATTGATCAAAGCAAGGAAAAACGAGGAAGATTTAAAAAACAATCTGATACGGTTATCTCAAGAACTGTGGGCAAATAATGCACTTAAAGATCCGTTAAAACTTACACACAACACACAAGAAAATTTTGACTTACCTACTATCTTTGTTGTCACGCCGACATTCAAACGTTTTGTGCAAAAGGCTGAATTAACACGACTATCACAAGCTTTTAAGTCTGTCAAGAACTTACACTGGATTGTAGTGGAAGATTCTGGGGATAAAACAAACTTAGTAGCTAATTTTCTGCGGAATTCACGTTTGAAATATACGCATCTAAATGTAAGGACTCCAGATACTCTTCGAAGACATAAAAACGAAAAGCGGCGGTCCAAGCCACGTGGGGTGGTGCAGAGAAACGTTGGAATTCAGTGGATAAGAAACAACATTGATCCTCACAGGACCCCTGGTGTGGTATATTTTGCGGATGATGATAATACGTATGATAGCCGCATCTTTGATGAGGTTTGTTGACTGAATATGTTATATACTCTTCCCCTATATGATCGTACTTGTTACTAGTCCAGACTCGCACTCAGTCGCCACTTATTTATCCTGGAAAAGGAATATGCAAAGGAAAATTGAAGCGCGCAAAGACGCTTGGGAAGGAGGGAGAAAAAGTGTTTCCCAGTTTTACTCCCTTCCTTCCTTCCCTTGATACACCGCGAATTCATTAAGCCCGGCATTAATCACATGTAGGGCTAATATAGAGAAACTGATTGAGTACGAGTTAGTTACTATTCCAGATTTATTACCTACATACTGACTTACCCATAGAGTTACAGGAGACTGATGGGGCTAAGACTATTGAACGTGCACACGGAACATCCTGCATGATGCTAGGATTGGAAAATTGCTACCTACCCAGAATGCATTGCGTGCCACGCAGGGGAAAATTGAGGTCGCTCAAGAAAATCTCTTCCATCTCGCTTAACTTTCACGAGAAATGCCCATAATTTCTCTCTTTGTTTAATACAAAAATAATTCGGACTCGTTACAGTGTCAAAGCAAAAAAACTTCACAGTCACACCTTTTTTCCACAAAACAATAAGAACTTTACCTGTCTGCTCTTTTTTATGCCTTTTGTAACAAGGTTAATGACCGCCCCAATCATGAAGATGAAGGAAGATTGCAAGTTTATTGTTGCTGCTGTTTTGTTTTGTGTCCAGCGGTCACATAACTTGTTTTTTATTCTTAGATGCGCTGGATCAAAGGTGTTGGTGTTTGGCCGGTAGCCTTTACTGGAGCTGTCCGTTGGGCAGGTCCCGTATGTAAAGATGGACAGGTCATTGGTTTCCACGCGAAGTGGGGTTTGTTTCGTCCATTCCCTATCGACATGGCGGCTTTTGCAATAAATATCAAGAAGCTTTTAATAGATTTCCCTAAAGCTGAGTTTCTCTCTCCTGAAAAGGCGGGAATGTTGGAGTCTTCTTTGTTGACTCAAATAACAACAATCGATGAACTGGAACCTGTCACGCCAAACTGTAGTAAGGTAAACATAGTTAGTAAATAATAATAATAAATAAATTAGAGAACTAAGTTGACACACTAGAATAATTTATAATGGTAATAGGACCGAGTGGAGTCCAATTCAGTCTATAATCGTACGAGTGATTGACAAAATCGCTCGGACGACCGCGTAGAGGGAGTCTTATTTGTTACAGACCGAATTGGATGACAGGCAGTCCTGTTACCAATTAATCTTAACCATTACAAGTCCGAGAAAACAAATGCATTCTTTTTTGTGAAGGAGATTTAATACCAATTAATGTCCAAACTTAGGGAAAATATCACTGGCAGGGACACTGTCTATGTTACAAATTCGTCCATTTTAGAAAATCCCCAGTTTGATAGGGCAGGTGGTTGTTGCTATGGTTATTGTGATAACGTCTGCGCTTGGTGGATCATGATTGGCTGTTGTAACTGTCCGATTACTGCCCTACACAATAATTGGTTAAAAATAAAGCAGTTAATAAAATTTGTGGAAATTGTAATGTTATGATTAACTGCGCAATACGCTTTCCTATTTTTACCCATTTTCCTTTATACTTGAGGAAGTTGAAGTCAAAGTTAAAAATACTGAATGTGTTTCATTCCTTGTCAGGTCTATGTTTGGCACACCAGGACAGAGGTACCAAAGGACAGTATTATAGGAGAGAGACGAATGATAAAGCAAGGCACACCATCGGATAATAATGTAGAAACCTAGCCAAACCATCACTATGGATTATTGTGTCTGACTAGAAACCAATTAAGGACATTTACACATAATAATGAGCTACCGCGGCGGGCCGTTCAAGCATGAACGCCCGACAAAAGCGCCACAATAAGAGAGAAAAGGAAGGAATTTGGCGAAGATCAATCAGTGATATCGCCATTTTAAAATACTTATAGTCTACTAGTCTATAGTCCTTTTTGTCCGATTAAGCAACAAACTCCGTATAAAACAACGGATTATCGAAGATGCACATCTCTCCTATACATTGACAGCTTTTTCACCTAAATTTAATTAGAAGAAGTTGTAGACTTTTACCCTTAAAAATCCGAGGTTCAAAATTCGTGCGTGTTCAGAGTCAAGTCTTTGTCTTACAGTATAACAATGGTTCCACAAATAAACAATAAGCAGCTAAACTCCATTGTTATAGACTAAATGCAGGCATCTGTAAACAGAGTGTTTATACAAATCAGCCGATAAAATAAGAGCTTTCGACGCGAGAAGTTTGAATACTGATCGACACTGCTGGCTTGCGTTGACGTTCGTAAAGATTCAATTAACCGTATAATGGCTAACACCGCGATCGCAAATAATTTGGACAAGGAGCTCTTTTCAGAGCTCGTGGAACCCCTAGTTCAACCTTTGCTAATACATAAGCTTTAGGGCCTGTTTACATGTAGGCGGGGGACCCCAGGTAGGTGAGGTAACCCGCTTAGGTGGGGTAACCCGTTTGTCCATATAATCTATCATTTTAATTTGATCACGTTTACATGATAGGTGGGGTGACCCGCCATATTTTACCTCACCTATCTGCGGTCCCCCACCTCCATGTAAACAGGCCCTTAGTCAGTTTCAGCTCTGTTAAGGAATGTAACTTACTTACCCGCCGTTTTGGTTTGTATAAGAGCTAAAACCCTTTCAAATACTGAAGCAAAACATCACAGACCATTACACTGAGCGTCTACAGGCTTCTGCGCGCTAGACACGCAGTGTGTTTATTAACAACACAATCAAGATCTCGCTCGCTCAGAGATAATTCGATATTTCATCATTCGCTCTGTGGTTAAACATTTTTACTAAATAAATTTCCCATACAATAAAGCCAATGTGAGTTTTTAAAATGTTCGCTGCAAAATATGCGCGGCTTAACTGCAGAATACCCGGCCATTTCAAAGCTATTCCCCTAAAACAGTGGCTACGTGGGTACGCGGCTACGCGGCTACGAGGCTACGCGGCTACGCGGTTACGTGGGTACGGGGCTACTTAGAATAGCAGGTCACTTCGATGGCCCATCCATTTACTTATTTCCTTGTTTCCAGTTCAGCATTTGCTTCGAAATCCCGATAACTCGAACTTTATTCGATTTCTTTATTCGTTCCCCTAGCCGGGAAAGCTTCATTGGTTTCTATATCTGAAACTATCCTATTTCATTGGTTTCTATATCTGATACTATCCTATCTAGTCTACGATCCTAGCATGTTTATTTATCGTCGGAGTTCGAATTTCATTGAAAAAATTGTGTTGGAAAGGAAGCATGGCGGCCGAGATGCCATCTCGTGCCTCCTGCCTTGTGTATTATTTTGTATGGAGGGTGAATTTGAGGAGATTATCTCGAAAATTCGTTTGAGCATAAAAGACAACATCAACTAACTGCAGAGTAAGTTTCATTGACCTATATTTAGTATTTCCCATAAATTTTGGGATGAAATTTTACCCAATACAAACACTGTAATTTGACTAGAACCGTACTGTGGTACTATCACCGAGCCTGGGTTACCTGTGGTTTCCCTACAAGTTTCCAGTTATCGGGAGTCGATTGTATGTGCTTCTCACGTTCTTTATTCCATAATGAGGCTGAGTACCTTTTGAAGTGATTATGGAGATAGAGGAGGGTGTTATCCGTCGAGGCCGTAGGCCGAGGCGGATAACACCCTCCGAGATCTCTATAATTCTTCATATGATAGGAAAAACCGAATTCAGTAATTATTTTATTATTCCTTCAAAATAGTTCCTAGTTTAAAAACGTGGCTAAAACATACTTACCTCCATCGATGGTAAGTTCATCTTCGATAGTGCACGTTTAGGGTTGTTCAGCTCCGCAAATATTCTCCAAATAGCAGATGTCGCCCTCCAAGTTGTCTTCTCGCTGTTCTTGCCATGTTTTTAGCTATTATCTCAGCTAGTTCTTACTCTTGAAATGAGTGAAATGTCCGCCATTTTTATTTTCACAACCAAAACTACTCAACCTTGCCCCCAGGTCTTCTCTGTTAACGGTGCATTAACCTGTAAGGAAGCTGCCTTTCGACGTCATCGGTTCATTAATCGCAAAATTCTTCCAAATTTGGTCATCAGTAGCTGGTTATGGGGAATTATGCGTGTGCTTTTAGCCAATCAGAATCGGGGAAATATTTTGAACGAATAGTAATAAACGGACTCGTAACCAGCCCCTCTCGGTTTTAAATTGGGCAATGGCGGCAACTCGCCTACACAAGCGGTTCTTAAGCAGTAGCAGCGGTCACCAGGCAAATTGGTGACATCCGCTAACTAACTTACTACTGCACTGCTATAAGAAAGGCATTTTTCAAAAAGATTTATAGGAAATAAATGCAATAGGTCAATCTGCTTTAAAGGCAGGTTTGAAGATTATTAAAAAGGAAATGAATTAAATTTAATCAGGACAGTAAAGACACCCCTTAAGGCCGCTTGTTGTTTAGCGCATCCAATTGGTCTTTGGATACACAGTCGGATGAGCAAGCCAATCCTAGCTCAGGTCTTTGCAAATAGTAAACACCTTATAGAATACATGATCAAGCGTAAAACTGATCTGCAATATCGTGTGGTCAATATACGCTTTTTTCGAATCAAAATATAAAAATAATTTACTCAACCGTTACAAAGTCATGTCAGCAACTAGTTCTGCTCAAGTTATCAGCCCAATTCGCTTACAGTTTATCACGCTACTGAATCATTTTGAAATTGAGAATGGCGTTATGATGACTTCCAGAACCTCGTTGGATTTAATCGTCGATATTAACTTAACAAAACGTTTGCTTATTAGTATCTTGGAGATAAAAAAATATCATTATCATTACTCACTCAACCCTTGCTAATTGAAACCCTCCTGAAATATTGACGTCAATGTTATTATCGAAGGTTTCTTCAATTATAAAAAATTCTAAGGATGTAAATATTCAGTTGAACTGCAATCATGGTTTACCGAGCGAAAATTCTCCGAAATTCAGCGATCTTCCAGATGCTGTGTGGTTCTTTGATGATATTACTTGGTATTGGAAGCATTTTCGCTGTTCATCACTGGAGTACGTACGCTGGTTTTGGAGTATGGGTTGGCTTTTGGGTAAGAAAAGATATAAACTTGATGAAACTTAGAGTAATCTGTAGAGTGGATTCGAATGCAGGAGTACATTTGCATTTCTGCTCATATTGCATGGTTCAGAAAAAATGTTAACATATTAGCTTCACTGTCAACGCTGTCAAAGCAAAATACATTTTAAATTATATTTTTTCGTAGAAGAAATTCTAGAAGCGCCGAGATCGGGGAAATTTGAATGACGCAGAGGATATTTTGCCTTTCGTATGGAAAATACATAACATATCTTAAAAGAACGTAGGGAAGCTGCTGGCATGGGGGAGTTTTTATGCTGACTGCGAAATGACGGAAGGAACGGCTGTAGAAGCCCTAAGAACGTCTGTGGAGGGGGAGGGTAAATAAAGCGGGTGAATTTCTGCGAGGAAATGTGCGGAAATGTGCCAGTGTTTGTTCTCGGCTCCAGTGAAGCCTTTTTATACGAAGTACCTCGTGTTCCTCGTTTAAATACCGTCCATTTGTCACTAACGACGTCCGCCATTTTCGTTGTTGTTTTGTAAACCAGCCGTGACGCGAGAAATAACATCATTATTTCGATCGGTTTCAATAATTCTGCTCCCTGAATGTTTGGAATATATTCCCCTTAATATTCCTTGCAAGGAATAGCAGGTCAATTGAAAAGATTATGTGTTTCGGATTTTTCTATAGATTTCTTTTTCTTGATAAGATCGATCGACTTACGTTTTGAATGGCAGAACTTTGAAGATAGTGAGATAGAAAACATTGCTTTTTTTCTTTTGACTGAGCAGATAAGATAAATTGAGAGAGAAAGAAAGACTTGAAAGCTGGCCCCGTGTCGAGAATTTTTCGTAGGCCATTAAGAAGAGCTAAAGCTCGAATTAACGTCAGTGTTTCAAAGGACACGGATAAAGTGACTCCTGGCCCAGCTTTTGTTCGCTACAGTCAGTATATAGTCCGCATGAATAGTGAACAGGGGCACCCAACGGCAATTTTCGGGAAAATATCTGTTCGGAAGACGATTTGAGAACTAGAATTTTCGGAACATTTGTTGTAAAATTTCTTGCTTGCCTACCTCTCCTAGGATTTTCGAACATCTACAAAATGGTATATTTTAAACGGATATTAACCCTAAAAAAGGCCACCTAGAATTTTCGGCAGCCTTTTCCTGGCTGAAATTTTCGAAAAGGTAAGTTTTTATCCCTATAATTTTCGGATCACTAGACTTTCAGCTAGGAAATCCGAACAGATGAAAAGTTTTTAGGGGATAAAAATATACCTATATCTACCGTTTAAATACTAAAATACGTTCAACAATGCTATGTTAAGTGGTTTTGAACTATATCCTCGATGGGTGCCCCTGTAGTGAATTTAGATTTTTAAGGTATATGCAAAGCTACGTACACTTCATGTAATACTATGCGATTTGTTTCTTTGTTATTATAACTATTTAAGCGTGGCCTTTATGCACATTTAATATTTTAAAACGGAATAATCATTTCATATCATCCATGTTTAGGTAATTATCAGTGGAGTTTTAGGATACATTGGTGCAAAAGAAGATACAAACCCAAACAAATGCCTGGTGAGAATTTTTTATTTTGTTAGCATATCTCCACAATTTTATCAAGAATGGAATGCATACATCTTTCTTTCTAGATAAATTTCTAAAAAACTGCACTATATGTGATTAACCTACGGGATAGGTTAAAACTACAAATAAATTTGACGCAGTGGCGGATAAAGAACGTAATTTCTGTTCTCGGCTTTAAGTTTGGGGTGTGGGGTGTGGACTTTTACTCATAATGGAATTAGGCATGAAAATGAACATATGTTGCACTCAGAGACTGCAAAACTATAAGCGTACATAAAAATGTATTATTATTATTATTATTATTCGATCTATGAATTAAAAAATTAAACCTAAAGTAATAAAAATACAAAATTTGTACGGAATGGGTAGAAGTGTTACGTACATGTAAATGTAATTGGCGATCGTTAACTACAGATAATCCTTCTTAGTCCAACTAAATTTTGGTAAGGGGAACTCCTTTTAAAAGCTCTAAAACTGATGGATTTTAAAGTAGAAGGAATTCATCAATAATTAAAACCTTTCTTCTAAGTGAACTTTGAATGCTTTTTTCTTATAACTCAGAAATACTTGTAACGCAAAAGCTCACGAAGCAGAAGGAATAAAAAGAAAAACGGGCAAGAGAAAACAAATAATATAATAATAAAAAGAACAACAAACAAACAAGTTAAACTGTTCAGCAAACCTAGGCTTGAAATGTATGCAATGGACTCATGAGATGTCTAGAAAATACTTTCCAAGAAATAACCCCCTTAAAATAAATCTGTAAAGAACAAGGCCTTATCTCTAAGCCCATCATTGTAGACAACACATGACTGGGGTATATGCCCTTTAAGTTTTTAGAATGGCAATGAGCGGTCCTTTATGTTCCATTCACGAATACGAGCAAAAAAGGTAACGCAAGTGCTCAGTAACGTAATTATCTGAAACTCAACTCTGCAGGCTGCTAAATTTTCAGTATTTTTTTTCTAAACTTTAGATTGTGGCTCTGGCTTTTAAAAGTGAATAAAGTGTAAGACACTGGTCGGTACAGGGCTTCCAACCAAGCTAACCTAGTGGCGGCTTATTATAAACAACTTTAGTTGGTGATTTATAATAAGCAACTTAAAAGTTGTTTTTGCATCTGTCCACAGATTGGATGTTTTCTGGGATTCTCCATCACTGCCTGTGTCATTGGTGTAATTATGTTCATCAGCTACTGCTTTGCTGTTAGCCAGTTTTCCAGAATCCTTAATTGCCGGGAAGATTGGCTTGTGGAAGGCGCCCGGTATAAGAGACCTTGTTCAGACTCCCGGTCAAGTACAAAACGAGGTGAAGCTGCAGATGGAATGGGATTGGGTGTCTGTCAATTGATATTATCCGCATTGGTTTTCTTTGTTGGCCTTGTTTCATCTATCTACTCCTGCAAAGCTGTGTGCTGTGGAACATCTGGCCACACCGTAAGTAGCATGACACATGTTTCCTGACTTAATTTTTCTTAGTTTCTAACTTTGGTTGAATGTTCTGTTTTGTTGAGACCCCGTTCTGACTCACCCTACTATTCGGACCATTTGTTTTTATTCTTAGTTAAAATTTGAGGTGAATAATGGCAGAGCATTTACTGATCCTTGGAGCGATGAGGTTTATACTTTTCCTAATAATAAAGATTTACCGATACTGAAAGAAAATTGTTTTATAGTAATATATATGTTGAAGGTAAAATTGATCTCAGGTTAAAGCAGTATCTAATCTCCCTTGATTCAGAATTTCCTTTATTTCTTGATTATCCCTTAATCATCAAACTGTCGTTTAACCTAAGATATTTCTCAAAACGCCGTTGGCATTTATATTTTGGAGTACTGTTCCTATTATTTTAGTCAATAGTTTTGTTATTTCGTTATTTCGTATGGCAGTTACGTTTATTTTTTAGCTCTTTCGCCATGCATGCATGTTCATTAGTTCCACACTCATACCAAAACAACCACGCTGCCGCTTTGTAAGGTTGAGGGAAGGTTTAACCGTTTTACTGAGGACCTTTCCTCAGACTACTTTTCCACTAATAAATTTCATAAGTAAGTTCATGAGAAGAAATCAATGCCCTCGGAGCCAAAACATGCAAACTTCTCAGATGAGAGCCGGAAAGCAAACAACCAGTATTTGCTGTTTTTGTTATTGTTTTGTTATAACAAATATTTTTAGGCTACTACGCAGCACGTACTGTACGCTGGAACGCAACCAATGCACCCAGCAGGCCAAGCTGGTGTTGTGGTTACTCAACCAACTAGTGCCATAGCGACTACTCTTCACGGCGTTCCCGTGACAGGACAGCAGGCCGCTTTCTTACGTCCACAGGTAACGACAGACAGTAGTGCTGCATGCTAACAACCGCATGTGCTAACAAATCGTTCGTTTAGTTCTGTAACACAAAATACCACAAGGCCAATAGCTGAAAAATCTCATCTAAGGAGTAAACATAGTTTAACAGGCTGCGTTATTTAGGGGCGGATCATATACTTCATATATTTACGCTACTAAGATAAATATAATGTTTGTTGCACTGGGGTTGCTGTTTCTCCCTCATTGTAATGAGGTTGACAGCAGGACGTTATAAGCCGAATTTCAGATTTTTTGTAAATAGCAGACCGAGGTTTCCCAACCTTTTGTACGGGCGCTAAGACAACGAGGAAAGACGAAGACATAAAAGAAGACTAAGTATCTTCTCGATTAGCGAGCGAGTCGCTCGAACGGCCCCAACATATGTTACTGGAGAACCCCCGGGTATCAATCCCGGTACCTTTCGTTCACCATTTTAAAAATGTCCTTTGGGTGTAGGTCTTCATTCTAACTGAGAAAATTGTTGCTTTACGTTACATTAAAACTGAAGTACCACTTCATTTACTGTAACAGGGTTCCAAATAAAAAAGCCTGGACGTAATCCATCTAAGAAACTTGTCATTGATTTCTGTTTGTATGTAAACCCATTTTAAACAGCAGGAACCAAAGGAACATGAGAGACCTCCGCCCTATTCATACGATACACCGACAGGGAATACTCCACCACAAGAGGCATTTACAAGCGGTGTATTTGAGGATATGTCTCCACCATATTCATACAGTGTACAGACAGGCAATGCCCCACCATCAACGGCGTCTGCAGGCGGCGTCACTGAGGATGTGCATCTACCATATTCATACAGTGTACAGACAGGCAATGTGCCACCATCAACGGTGTCTGCAGGCGGTGTCACTGAGGATGTGCATCTACCATATTCATACAGTGTACAGACAGGCAATGTGCCACCATCAACGGTGTCTGCAGGCGGCGTCACTGAGGATGTGCATCTACCATATTCATACAGTGCACAGACAGGCAATGCCCCACCATCAGCAGCGTCTGTAAGCGGTGCTGCTGAGAATATGCGCATGCCTGCATGGGTAGAGACAATTTAAACAAAACTGTCTCATTAGATTGACGCTTGTGTTAATAAGGGGGCATAGCTAAAAGTAATTGTAAATAATCAATTGTAAATTTTAATAGGCCATTTTGAGGTCTTTAAACACTAGTGAGGCCCGATGCAAATTAAAGTGAGTTTTATTTGCATGACAATAAAAGGCTTGTTTGTTATGTTTATGTTTTATCCCCGTTTTGAAATAGACAGAGGCGAATCCATAATGACCTACATGGACCAAGTTTTTGGGAAATATTTTAAAGTTAGCTTCTTACCTTGAAGCTGCGGGGCGAATAGCTTGAGTTGCGAGATCAGAAACTCTAGTAACCGAGATGAAGCCTTGTTTTCGTTCGTTAAGACGTCTAAAGCTACTTAACTTGGGCCTGATCTCTTGTTAGAAATCAGACAAAATTTTAGGCAGGGCAATGCTAATAGGTTCCTTAAGTTTTTTTCAGTGAAGAAATTAGAGATGATCATTTAATTTAAGTCGGTGGAACTGTGGGCTCTGTGTGAGTTAATATGGTGTTCCAGTTTTACAATGAGTAATACTCAGTGAAATCGAGGCCTGTTAGTTCTTTATATTCTAACCCGTTCAGTTGAATTCGTAGCGTCACTAAGAACATAACTGGTGTCGCAGTTCGGTTTCCTCTATTTCGTACATTTTGTGAATTTAATATTTTGAAAGAAATTTACTATTTTTTGAAACGAAGCTTTCTTAGCTATCAAAATACACCCGAATGGCACTCCTTTAGTAAAAAAAGTGTGGATCCAGGCGGATCTAAAAATGTTCCTTCGAGAGTCGTTATTTTCATCTCTTATTAATCCATGTATATATTATAATAAACTCAAGAGCTTAGAAGTCAAAATTAAAATATTGACGATGAAGTCATTATACATAAATCGTACCTCCCCATTATTTAATGATGTTCTACACCCCAGCAACGAATTTACGATGTACATATGCTCGGATGATGTCATTTTACCTATCAGCTGATATGTTATGATATCACTTGCACCGTTGTACCCCTGTCAGTCCTGAAACAAAAAATGACCTCTTTGAGCATTCTAATTTCTCTCTTTTGGCAGGCCAAAATAGAATGAATTCGAATTCTTCAAAATTTAAAGAGCTTATTATGTATAAAAAACGACACACTGCCGATGCCTAAAATAGTATTTTAGGCATACCACAGACTAGTACAGTAACCATTCTAGGTCTCACATTTCAGCCGAACCGCAAATTCAGCACTCACCTTAAAGAAAAGTTACGTAAAGCTAATAAATGCTTGTATGTCATCAGATGCTTCCGAAAAGAAGGATGCAGCCAAGCAGAAGTAGACCATTTATTCTCTTCCATAGTTCTACCTAATATTACTTATGTTTTATCTGTGTATGGGGCCTCTGAATCAGAGCTAACTATAGCCCAGCAGTTTTTAGATCGATGTTTTAAACGCAGTTACATATCCAAGAAATTAGAGATAGGTGAATTACTTAGAGTGCAAGATCATAGAATTTGTAGGAACGTTTCTAGTATCCCGAACCACCCTCTTAGAGCTAATTTCCCTGAGACTAAGATTACAAGATACAACTTAAGGAATAAATCTCCCGCAATGCCCGCCATTCACACGGACCGTTTTAAGAATACATTCTTTAATAGAATTGTCGTTAAGTATAATGTAGCTTTGTAAAGGGTGTACTTTCTGTATTTGATTTTTGTATTTGTTTCTATGTATATACTGATCTTATTTAGAGACATACTTTAGCCTATTAACATTGTTATATTTAAATGTAACATAAGATATGTAATTTTATCTTTTGAATAATAAAGACACTTTATTTATTTATTTATTTATTTACTAAAAGAACCTTTTATTTTGAGAGAGCTTAAACTACTGAGTTACAGCGGGGTCTCGTCTTAGTTCAAATGCTTGTCGTAACTAGAACTGGTCGCTTAAGAGTGGTGGCTAATAGAGGGTCGAATGTAGTGGGGATAGCTGGATGAGCAAACAAATCCTGTCTGAGGTCGGCAAATTGGAAACAAATTGGAGCGGATCAATATATCATCAATAACCCACCAAACCGCTACTTATTGTTATACCCACTTGAAATTTTGACGTCAATATAATTTCCGAGGTAAGTTTGTTTTTTTTTTAAATCTTGGTGATCGATCGTCATTTTGATTTCTGCAATCATGGTTTATCGAGCACGAGTTCTAAGAGGTTTAGCCTTCACTCAGATGATATTTGGTTCTTCAATGATAGTAGCCGGTATAACAAGCATTTTAGGAGCTATAGATCACTGGTCTACTAAGGCTGGTTTTGGAATATGGGTTGGCATTTGGGTGAGTAAAATTATTAACTTTCTAGGATTTAATTGTATCAAGAGTAATATCTAGTAAGTACCTCATATTTAAGCTTACTTTTGCGTCACGTTTTTCATTAAATTCATGGGACAGTTCTATGATAAAATATGCAATTCATGAGAGTGATTCTTCACTTGTTGTTTGTAAGACTCACGTTTTGAGTAAGTGAACATGCATTTCAGAACTCTTTCTGGACATTCTCTACTGGAAACAAATAAATAAAAGGTTTAGTTTTCGGCAGAAATAAACAATGCTGTTGCGTTGACAAAAAGTGAAAAATACTGAGTTGATTCAGTCTATTTACCATACGGTAATAATATTCAAAAGGTGACCTTTAAAGCGCTACTCCTTCGGTCCGACGAAGAGCTGGCTCGTGTTTGACAGCTATAAGAGGCACATCAACTCCCACTATAGGTAATTTGTGAAAAATGAATTTAGTTTTTAAGTTTGAAAAGCAGGGATTTTCACCTTGCCTCTATCATCAAGCTTGGTTTTTAGGTGGCTCACATCTGAAGGTGAATTTGTGCACGGCACGACTTTATTTAAGTAGCGTTCCCATGGCAACTCTACGGTGACGTCTTTGCTTTCACCACTTCAATTTTTCAGACGAAAGAAACATTTACTCGATAAATTAAGTCTTCTTGGGAGTATCCTTTGGTTGGAAAGGATGGTAATTACAGTGGAATAGCACTAAATGAACACCAACGTATGTAAAAAATTTAAAGCGGAAGTAAATGAACTGTACGTGCGTAAACGCGTACGCGGACTTCCTGTTTGCACGTTTTTTTACTGGTGTAAGGTCAATTTACGCAAATTTCAGGTACATAGGGAAAATATGAATTTGATTTGAATTGAAGGTAAAAACGAGAATTTGGTTTTATTAACTACTCGGGGCCGACTATTTTACTTTTGAGGGGAGTATGCGGTTAATTGTAGAAAAAAATATCCTGCCGACTGATTTCGAGGGAAAAAAATTCTTGCAAGGAAATACCTAGGGGAAAAAATTTCCTACACTTTCATGGCTTATAATCCTGGAAAAAAATCTTACACCGTTACATTGTATGTCATTGTATGTCGGTCTATCACCAGAGGTTTGGAGAAAAACAAATTCTCACCGAAACCAAATTACTATAGTCCCCGCCTCCTTAACTCCACCCACCAATTAACCCATACCTTCCCCCCCGGACAAAAGTCAAATGAAAATTTAAAAGAATGCAGACAAGATCATCACATTTAAATACGCAACTTATGCATTTGGGAAATTAAACCTACATTTATTTCGCTTTTCAAAAATATATTATTCATATATTCATTATTTCTGGCTTAATCGACTTAGAGCGGCTTCTGTCTTATGACTGGGGGTCTACAAAATACGATACTGCTCTCGGCTGTGACAATGCTCGAGGCAGACACTCAGGGGACAGGTGTCAACAGCACTGCTTTTCAGACTAATAAACGACTCGAAATTAATCTTTAATTCCACAATTTGGAAAGCTTCTTTCGTCAATATCATTATCTATTAAAAATTTCTCATTTCAAACAATGTATCGATTTTTTTAACTCCGAAATATTAATGAAAAATCTTGCTGATTCCAAGTTGTGTCATGTGAGTTGTATTGTATGCTGTTAGGTGCTGATCAGTGGATTGTTAGGGTGCATTGGTGCAAAAGATGTTACAAACCCAAATAAATGCATGGTTAGTATCCTTTCTATTATTTCAGCGGATCTTGTTTTGAATGTACAAAACCTAACCCCACAAAGCCTAAGAATCACCGCTGCCTGTTTATCTGCGTGGTAGCCGTGGCTTTGATCCCAACAATGACAGCAAAGTAGATGCTACTAGTTGGTTTGTTAACTCAAGAGGTAGAGCGCTGCACCGGTATTGCAGGGGTCACGGGTGCAACTCCTGTGCAAGCCTTTATTTTTTTAAAGTTTCTTTTCGCTGTTGCAAAAATTGCGTCCACAACGTCGTCCACAACTGTGATAAAGTTCTTCACATTTAAGAACTGCCTTTTTTACATTTATGGTACTCCTTTTCTAGTAAATCTATATAGTTCTAACTTTTGAGTATGAGGACACGAAATATTCTGTTACGTTATTGTGTGGCCATTTAAATAAAAACCCTGTTCAACAGCGCATACGCTACGTAATATTTTCCGTTTATATGGCAAAATTAATTTGGTAATTAAAATTTGCGATAATTCTTAAAATTTGAACTTGCTCTTTGCCATCTATTAAACTAGCAGTTTTATTTAATTCGCGACCAGAGTGGCACAGCAAACGAATTTGAAGGATAGCAATAAATTAACAGGTGATCTTTATTAATAGTTATTTTTGCATCTGTCCACAGATTGGATGTTTTATGGGATTCTCCATCACTGCTTGTATCATTTCTGGAATCATGTTCATCTGCTACTGCGTTACTCTTCAAGAGCTTTCCCACATTATTCATTGCAGGGCTGATGATTTTTGGTGGAGTCTTGACACGTACTGTTACTCACGTTCTGAAAGAAACAAAGCCTCATTTGGTTTAGAGGTGGGATCTTGTCAACTGACATTTTCCGTGGTGGTTTTCTTTGTTGCCCTCGCTTCATCCATCTACTGCTGCAAAGCAGTGTGCTGTGGAGTTCCTCCTGTAGGCGGAGTAAGTAGCATATAATGATTCTCGTTTGATTTTCTCTATCATGGTATTCGTTACTTCGCCCCGTATAAGGGAATCCAAGACAGTTTTGGATTCTGAATTCCACGCCCTGGATGCCGGGTTACAGGTATTGGATCCCAGTCTTTGTCAGGGGAAGATTGATTCTGTATTCCAATCGTTTGTGGGATTCCGGATTCCTTGAGCTGTGTTTTGGATTTCAAAGCCCAGGATTCGGGATTCCACAAGCAAAATTTTTCCCAGATTTCGGATTCCACAGGCAACAATTTCCCGAATTCCGGAGTTCACATTCCATAACATGCGGCGAGTTACTTATCGTGAACTGTGGTGCCTTTGTGTCGCCCTTTCTTACCCATTGATTTCATTCGAATATGATAAGGTTTTCTGTCATCATGAAATTTATAGGTCGGACTCGGAATTAAAATAAAATTGGGATCGGTAATCTTAAGAACTAATTACTGGCTCGAAGCTGACGTCTTCAGATTTAATGTACATGGAAGCCTTTCGTTGCTTGATCGTGCTTCTTATCTCGACAAGTCACAGAACAGTACCATTGATATCGATGTCTTTGTGTTGGTATCGAGTGCGGTTCTTTTTAAATTTTCATGTGTGATATAAACGATTTCGAGGAAAAGTCATTTAGATTTTAAAAAGGGATAATTCTGTTAACATTTTAGGTTGCCTCTCAGCAAGTGATGTACATTCCTCCTCAACAAATCTACCCAGGAGGCCAAGCTGGCGTTGTAGTTATTCAACCAAGTACTGTCATAGCAAGTACTTCTCATGGTTACCTTTTTGCTGCAGGACAGCAAACAGTCTTCTTACCTCCACTGGTAGCTATTGCTTCTAGCTAACAAAAAACAATTATGTAACGAAAGTACCGTCAATGATTACAATAGTTTTGTGTAAATTTCATCGACCGATTCAATACTATGAACATTATTTTGGGATGTTATCTCATATGTACTATCACCTAGCCGCGTTGGAAGTTTGTATTGTACGTAACGGAACTAAGTCTCTCACCGTTCACCACGTCTCAGCTAGTAAGTTTCCCTCCTTTTCTCATGTCACCCTTGATTACATTCAAATATCTGAAACCGTTTTTAACAGAAAGAAGCAAGGGAGCATGAGAGACCTCCACCATATTCCTACAGTGCAGGGAATGGAAATGCTCTACCATCAACTGGGTCTCTAAGCGGTGCTGCTGAGGATGTGCATCTACCATATTCATACAGTGAACAGACAGGCAATGTCCCACCATCTGCGGCGTCTGTAAGCGGTGCTACTGAGGATGTGCATCTACCATATTCATACAGTGCACGGACAGGAAATGCTCTACCATCAACGGCGTCAGCAAGCGGTGTCACTGAGGTTGTGCATCTACCATATTCATACAGTGCGCGGACAGGCAATGTCCCACCATCAGCGGCGTCTGTAAGCGGTGTTACTGAGGATGTGCATCTACCATATTCATACAGTGCACGGACAATCAATGTCCCACTGTCAACGACGTCTGCAGGCGCTGTCACTGAGGATATGTCTCCACCATATTCATACAGTGCACGGACAGAAAATGCTCTACCATCAACGGCGTCTACAGGCACTGTCACTGCGGATGTGCCCGCTTGGGTAATGACAATTTAAACAAAACGGTTGCAATAAAATTGATGGGAGTTGTCCCAGTACATTGTATTTGTGTTAATATGTTAGCATTTACCTGAGTATGTCTGTAAATACCATCAGCAATACGATACAGTATGATTGATACAACTGAACTGGAACCTTTCTCTTCAAACAGTTAGGTTAGCTCCTGGTTCATACTAAAATTTCATTCTGATGCTACATGTTGTACTGTACGTACGTTTCTTAACTTTTTCCGAGGTCCCTTAAGACCTTGAGCTACAACCACATTTTTCCACGGACATTCTGATAAGTCAAATGCTCGCAACTGCTAACTGACGCCTTTGTAGTCCAGGTGTGGTCTCTTAACCTTCGCCCAAGAACTTGCTTCAAGGTGGCAGTAAAAATCAAAGGCGGTGTGAGCTACCCTTAGTTTGGCCTCTGACCCTCGTCCTTCGGAAGGGGGCTGGAGGCGCGACAAAGGAGTCCTCTCCACCCGTGTGTCTCTCTCGAGCGCGCCCGTTCTTTCTCGCGCCAATTAGTCAGTGGTAGAACCTGTTACGCAGGCTAAATCCACTTCAAAAAAGCTTAATTTCATACCTACTATACTACTAGAATTCGATGGGTCCAACGGACTGTGTGTGTATCTTATAATTTGAAAGGTAAGCAGTTTTATTTTGATTCTGGAAACCTCTGAAAAATCGATCATACTAATTGATTAATGCTGCATTACAGCCAAATCGCGTTATTGCGGACACCCCAGGAACCGAAGTCCGAATTTAGTATAGGTAATAGCATGATTTGTAGTGATATTTGTCATAAATACCACGAGTGATATTTCGAATTTGTTATACGTAATTTCACGAGCCCTTAGGCGAGTGAAATTTGAGACAATTTTGAAATATCACGAGTGGTATTTATGCCAAATATCACGTACAAATCATGCTATTACTTGTTTATACTACTACCCGCAAAAGGTTTGTAATTTTCACATGTGGGTATTTCAAATTAAGCTGAAATACCACTGCTCTAAGCCAATCAGATTGCAGAAATTTCTCATGTAGTAGTATAAACTGGAATATATTTCAGTTAAACGTCTGCAATTTCTTTATGCCGTAATTTAGTTGTTGTCGGCATTACTGGGTGGTCTCCACGTAATAGTGAGGTCTCCGCAAGGCGAACAGGCCAGCTGATAGTATATGGAACCCACGAAAGTTCTTAAACATTAGAAGAAAACATGTCGACAAAACTTGTCAATACTTTGTAGACTGGTGACGGTAATACGATCACGAGACTGAAATGCATATCACTTTCTTGACAACCTGTTCCAAAATTTTTTAAACAGACTTTTCTTTGACTTTAGAAACTCTTCAATTTCCGCTTCTTCATTCATTTTTGCATAATCAGCCGCATCTTTACCATCTGCTGTGGTCAGGTTTACATCAGCCTTAAGATCAACAAGCTTTTTTACAACTTTCATGTTGCCACGAATGGCTGCCAACTGTAGAGGAGTAAACCCGTCTGCGTCTAGGGCATTAATATCTGCACCATGCTCTACTAGAAGGTCCATAATTGCTACGTCACCGATTTCACAAGCAATGTGAAGAGCTGTCTTGTCTTTTATTTCCACTGTATTTACAGAATCAGCTTTAAAAATCTGTTCTCTCTTACTATCTGGTGGGTCTGTTTCCCACCCTGATGCAAGAATAGTACCGAAATCGGCCACGTCCAGTCTGCCACTTTTAATCCGTTTGTCGAACAAGCCAGTCAAAGCCTTCTTCACATCAACAAAGTGCCAAGCTGGTTTTCCTTTGTCCTTTCCGCGCACCAGTACCAACCTATCATTTGGATCCTGTTTGTCCCGTTTCCCCACATCAGCATCGTTTTCTAGCAGCATTTTGACGATGTGTTTTTGTTTGTTTTGAACTGCTACATGAAGTGGAGTCCTGCCAGTGGTTGATTGCAAATTGACATTGCACCCTGATTCTATTAAACACTGTGTTATATTAGCAGACCTACAGCTTGCAATGTGCAGTGCTGCCTTTCCCTCCATCTGCTCTGCATCTGTATCAGCCCCAATCTTAGTTAGAAGGTGGGCAGCCATGTAATTGTTCCAATATGTTGCCAATATTAAAGGCGTACATTTGTCTTCTGTTCGAGCATTTGTTTCAGCTCCAAGATCAATAAGGGTCTTAACAAACTCACTGGAACATCGCAGACTAGCCCACAATAAAGGGGTTCGATTACCCCTGGCTGGGGAATTGACGTCCAAACCATGATGCAAAACAAGTTCCACAGCCTTTTCCGTGTCATTGTTGTCACCACATTTGTGTAACTCAGTCAAAGTTCTGATCCTTTCTAGTATTTCTTCACAGAATCGCTTTATCTTCCCATGGTCGTGTTTTTCAAGTGTTGAGAGCATATCATGTGCAGTCTTTGATGGAAAAGTCTTTGCGTTATTTGCTGCCGACTCGAAATAGAAATCTCTCACAAAGTCATCAAGGAAGATACTAGCAGTTAATACGCCTTCAAAATTTCCCTCATAGACCATGGCTTGGAAGAGATTGAACCCTGAGCGTCGATCGACTGTTACGACGGCCATTTTAGAGAGGGACTTCAACGTGCTCTGCGATTGGATAAGAGACAATAATAGGGTTGTTTGAAAGAGATAAAATAAGCCGCGGTTTGCTCTGGCCTCGGCTAACATAAGACGCGAAAACAACTATTTAGACGAGCAGGGCTTACATAAAAAGAGAACTGCTCGTATCAATGGTTCACGGCTTAGTTTTATTCTAACTAGTCCAGTGATAACATAATTAGTTTTTTTGGTTCCTCGTTTTGATGTGCATTTTGAGTGAGCAAAAAGGCGAAACGATTCACTTTGTCAAAGAAACTGCGCCATATTTTCTTTGTCTGTTTCGTTTCAAATTATAATTCCAGTCAAGATTGGTATTACACTCCAAAACAATCAATCTATCAAAGAAAGTCGCGAATCTCCACAAAAAGATGGCAAGCGATAAACCGAATGCTTTTAAAGTGATGTTTCGGGAAACAAACTGCTGTCTAAAGTCACACGTGCTTGACATTTTTCACTTCTAGCGAATGGACGGGAGCAAATGAAAAAAGGGAGGTCTAGGCCACAATAACAAAACAGCGCATGCTCATCAGTCGTTCACGGCTTCAGCAAGCCGCGGACAGCGTTTTAGTCCATTTGTGCGAACACTTCACGTCCAAGATAATCCGCAGCTTGGATAATCACAGCCCAAAACTCCTCAGCAGGATAAGCCGCGGCTTGAATCAGACATGACCTTCGCTTTGTACCATCAACACTGGGTGTTCACGTCTTACGTAAGCCGCGGCCAGAGTAAACTGCGGCTTGTTTTCTCTCGTTTCAACGGCCCTATTGTTACTCATTTGTTTTACTTACTATAATCAAGATAAGAAAACTAACAGAAAAATTACCACGATTCCCTTGTACCAAAACATACGCTCTTGGAATTGTAATGAACAACACCTTAAGAGGCAGTTCTAGAGCAAACTACGCTAGGGTTATTAGTGGTTATATTTCAATGCCTGCATCTTGGTAATACTGCCTTCCTATTGGGAAGCAATGGAGCATCTTGGGCAAGATTTCTCTGTTTTGAATAGGTAAGTAAACCTAGCCTACTTACCGGCTGATGATAACTTGGAGTAGCACCATATTTCTGGAGAATCTTAATTATTGATTGATGGTTGTGACGTTCAGCTTTCTGCAGAGGGGTTTTCTGGAACTAAACGATATTGTGACAAAAATGAAATATGTGTAAGAAGAGACTGAGGTTTAATAGTTTTGCAGGCTGGCTTCATGTCACGAATGACTGAGCCCCAACTTTCGCATCATTTTGCAGTGGCCTTTTGATATATTGAAGCTAAAACAGAATCCAAAAATTTGACAACTGCTAACATCTTACCTAATTTTAACACATCATGCATTATAATTTTATTCAACCTAAGAAATGTCTCAACATGCCAACAGAATACCTATTGCATTATCATTCCATGTATCCTCCTATCGTTAATAAGGTTGCGGTCACCACTGAATACAAAATCACCAACTTACAATATCTGTCGCGTTGACATTTGCACCGCCTTCTAATAACAGTTTGACAACACTTTCTTGTCCATACCAAGCAGCAAGATGAAGAGGCGTCAACAAAAACTAAAAACGTGAAGAGGGTAATATATATAAGTTTCTTTAATCTATCAACAAATTTTAAAAAAATGATTTTTGTAGTTTTAGATCACACCTTATCGCCTTGGTTTACATCTTCACCAGAATTAAGAAGCATCTTCACAGCCTTTGAATTTCCATTAATAGACTCCTTGTGTAGCTTACTTCTGGATGCCTAAATCAAAGGTACTTTTTTAGAAATTAAAAATTAAAAAATGGGCGCCAAAAAAATAAAATGCCAGTGAAAGTAGCATACAAATTTATCACCGGTTTCGATGTATATAACGGCCTTGTTTATTAATGATTACCAGTTAATGTAGCCTCCCACGCGAACGTTCTTAGGGGTTCGTCACAGGTGACGAACCCCTAAGAACATCTGCGTGGGAGGCTACAGTTAATGACCAGAAGCAACCTGAAGCAGACTTCCTGGGAATCAATCCACCTCAGTGGAGACAACTTAGACAACAATGTCGTAGCGTTAAATAAAGTACTTAAGGGATTCATAGCGCATCAGGAAAAAAAAAGCACAGACCTACCTTTGCCTCTTGTCCTCTCTTTTCCCAGTCTGTAACTGTGGGCTAGCACAAGTGAAATAGCGCAGTAAAAAGAATGTTAGCATTGTCAAAACTAACAACATGACGCCTGTTAAGGGTTCCTCTTCTCTCTCTCTCTCTCTCTCTCTCTCTCTCTCTCTCTCTCTCTAGAGGAAAAGTAGGGCACTTTTGTTACTTCTTTCCCTTTTGATAATAGCATTGTCAATTTAAAGTGGTAACTCGTGAAACTTAAACTATACACAGTTCACTTAAAGTAACATACGCATGTAAAAAGACAAATTCGAGCGTTAAAACAGAAGAGAAAAAGCTGCAAAGATGTCACAAAAAGGTTACAAAAGGGCCCTACATCGTGGTAAGTGCTTTTTAAAATGCTTTTCACACCTTTTTTGCATTTAATTGTAGCTATTACTTTACCATTTATACTCCATACGATTCCCTCGCTAACCACAACACTTTAAACTGGAGATATCGAGGCCGGGAAAAAAACGCCGTGAACATGTTTGACTTTTCATGTCCATGAAAGGAATCACGATTCGGAAAAAGCCCATTTTTGAAATGGAAAGTTTCAAAACGTCAGTGTGACCTTTTGAACCAATCAGCATCCGCAAAATTGTGGTGGAAGTTTAGTTAAGTCTATTGTTAATCTAATAAGCGAAACACAAAGTGAAATGGTCGTTTCCTTATTTTTTGGTGATTTTTTAAAGTTACTGATATCTTGAAAGTGGCCCCGTTACGAAAGTTCCCTTTTTGCTAGAAGTTCCAGCAAGCAATTTTACCGTAATTTGTAAGAGATAAAAATCAAAAAAGCAATCAATCTAAACACCACTAAAGTAGAAGTAAGTGGGCAAAAATACAGGTCCTTCCTTTAAAAAGTAAGGCGCTGGGCCAGCGGAAAGGTGTTCTAACCCCTTTTACGCATTTTGCGCTATTGGGTATACGGGTATATTGTTTGCGAAATTACAAGTAACTGCGTGATTCCTTTCCATCGATGAATTATGAAGTTGTTAAGCATGATGGAAATAATTTTAATCAAGAAAAAAATCATGTGTGGTCACTGGTGTCAAACATGCATAATGGAAAGTTATTCAATTTCAGCGCTTCTCTAAAGGCCCCGCCTTTATTGCGTAGTCAAATAGACTACAGGTTAGGGATCATTAAGGCTAGGCTCCAGAACCATTTGAGCTTCTACTTTAAGCCGCATGAATCTATCAAACGGGACAACGGTGGACAACGAGTTCTTTTATTTCAACGCAGGACACGGCATTGAGGGCACAGCGATAAGCAAGACAAAGTAGTACACAGCATTCCCGTAAGTCTTCATCGTCGTTGACAACGCTCATCATGGCCTATTCCGTTCATCTCGCAGATGGTCGCACTTACCAAAAGTCTCTTTGTTTTTCTTAACTCTGCTTTGTAGAGAAATTTTCAAAATGAAATTTAATGTAGGTGAGAACAGACGAATTTCCAGATCGGCTTCGCTTTAGACAAGAAGGGGGTTGGTTCCAAAATGCTAACCAATTCTTAATGGAAGATATGACTAAAAGATACTTGCAGTGAATAAGCCTTTAGACTTCTTACTTATGATGAAATATTATTGAGTATGCGACACGGCTTAGTCGATCGCAGAGCTAAATTTTACCACTCATATTTGCCTTTTCCAACAAAAAGCGACGGCAGTAACGGATCACGCACAGTGAAGAAAATTGAGCATGAGGGTTTATCAGTACTCCGTACGTCAGGTAAGGGTGAGTCACTTTTTTATAGGTTTTCTTTTGGTAAAAACAAGTACCATTTCAATGATCAACTAAAATTTCTAGAGAGGAAAACACTTATTTTCTTCTCTCCACATTGGTACGCGGCTGCTGACACTAAAATAGGCAAAATGGTAGATTCGAATTCATTGCAATGTTTAATTTCAGCTGTGTAACAACAACAAAGGCTAATAAAACTTTACAACGAGAACACCCGTTGGTAAAGATTACGAGTACAAATATGGTAGATGCATACGGAACATCGCACGCCCCTTGGATTTTTGCTGTTGTAAAGTATAAAAATAACAACCAAATGCGCGGAACATCACATCATCATCATCATCACTATCACATCACTTTTTATTGGGATCAGAGTAGAAAGTACCCTGCTAGCAGAGGCTACATTTTCGCGGTATGAGCTGGCATGCGAAAAGTAGCCTCTGCCGACAACCGTTCAAATCCGTCCAGAAATCTGGACGAATAAATTAAAAAAAACGGGTTTTTTCTTGTTCTTGACCGGTTTAGAGCATTGCGTGAGTCTTGCGTCAGTGAATGAACGCTGACCATTACTGCGCCTTCATGCATTCCTTCGCGCCAAATTCTCGCATACGAACGCGGATCAACGTAGCTCGAACGTAGCAACAGGAAAAGTTCAAAACAACTTCAAACATCCCTGTTTATGTGTTTAAAAGAGCGTCGTCAACAACTTGAATAAGCTCTGTATTTTAAAGCTGTCGGAATACCAAAACAAGCTGCTGCCGGTGCTTCATACGGGACCGTGTAAAGATCGTTAATTTATCATTATGGTAGTTCTTGTTTGCCAGGAAAAGAAAATGGATACTGCGGTGATTTTTGTTGTGTCGCCTCTCAATGCAAGGCTAAATGCACTGTTTTAAGACACAAATGGGAACCGGAATGTTCAAAAGAATCATCGATCAGTTTTCTTTTGGTGGAAAAAGTAGAAAAAAAGCTTTTGGCTGAACACTGATTCGCCCTCAAGGACTTCAACCTGGTTGGTTTCTTCACGGTGGAAAGCTTCTCCTGTTCTGAAAAGAAACCAAGGCGGCAAAGTTTTTAAAGAATTTTCAGGTACAACTTGCACATCAATGGTCAAGGAAGTTCCGTTTTTAAATGGAAATTTAAGTATTTATAGTTGTTTCATAGATGTTTTATACGACTTGAGACGGATTTTGGCGTTGACATTTGATGTCTTCGGCAGCTTTTACTTGCGTGAAATGATCCACAATCCAGTTAGTATTACGCGAATTGCTTTTAAGGATAAAATTATGGGTTGTCGAATAAAATTTTTCGATAAATAATTTTTTTGACTACTGTTTTGTCTATGTTCATTCATAACATTAGTTTAAAACACAATCGTGAGACTACAGCATCCAATTTATTTCAAACATCACTTCTGCGTAGCGTTGTCGGCGAATTTCATTTTTCACTTTGAGCACAACTATAAATAGGTAATATTAAAGCCGGAAAAATGTGCTTCTCGCAAAACAGACAGAACTTACTACAGTTGATAGCATAAAAATACTTTCCTAAAAAAGACGATCCGTGGAAATTTTGCGGCTAAAATAGTTAAAACCAGAAGGGGCGAAGCAGAAAAACAAAACAGAAGCTCGAGGAGAGGAGTTCGCAGGTAGTTTTCCCGCGAAACTCACACAGATTTGACGAACCAGTTGCTTGCGAATCGCGTGACGAATTTTGCGCATGCACGATAGAAAATTGAACGGTTGTCGGCAGAGGCTACTTTTCGCACGCCAGCTCATACCGCGAAAATGTAGCCTCTGCTCGCAGGGTAAGTAGAAAGCACTGCGAGTGGAAAATCAAATAGACGGTAGCGAAAATAAATCTCCGCCGCCTTGATTATATGAATTAAAGTTATTCACTCCTCAAACTGACCTGTGTAGAACTGATGAACTTGAGTTATTTTTAAACTTTTATTAGTCTTTGTTGTTGTTACAGTTAATTTGATCCAAATACACTCTTTTTTATATAAGAATGTTGTTTTCCCGGCACGGGCTGAATGTTTTTATTTTACTGTCTATTTAAGGTTGAAAATATTCTTGAACTATTCTTAAATTATAGCTTATGGTATTCCCATTTTAGAATGTATTGAGGTTTCAATTACCAGTGTTCTTTGTTTAGATCTGTTTAAAATTGATAATTTTATACGGTTAGGTTAAAGACATATGACTGTACTGTGCAGGTATTTACAGATTTTTCAACATCAAATTTAGTCCTTTTCAAATTCTCAGCCTGAGGTTTATTCTTAAAATTTCGCAATTTTGCCTTGATACTCTCATAAAACATATTCTTATAGGATAAAAAAGAGTGTAAAGGAGAATGTTAATTTAGGAGAAGTCTTGAATTTGGGTTTTTTGTAGACTTATATTAGTCGTTGTTATTGTTACACTTAGGCCCGGTTCAGACGCCGAACTTTTCATGAGCCGAACCTAATTCGAATTAAGGCCGACCCAAATTATTTAGACCGGCTAAAGTGATTCAGACGCCGATCTTAATTCCAGCCGAACTAAATTCAGAAGGCGAAAAATGCGCATTTCGGTCAAACTGCTTACAAAATACGTTGTAAGAATTTCTGCATTTGGTTCGGTACATGAAAAGTTCGGCGTCTGAATCAAAGGCGTTCCAAAGTCGATCCGAAGGCGAAATTCCCGGCCGGGCTAGGCGAAAAGAACGGCTGAGTCGTTCCAAATTGAAACAGGCGTTCCTAATTGATTCAGACGCCGAACTTTTCATGCACTTAATTCAATGTATTAGGTTCGGCTCATGAAAAGTACGGCGTCTGAACCGGGCCTTAATCTAGTCTGATCCTATTAATGGGAAATGCTCATGTGAAGCCTTGAACTTTTATTAGCCTTTGTTGTTACACAGGTGAAATTAAACAATGACATTACGATGAATTCGCCCAAATCTATCATCAGCCTATTTTCAAGTGTACAGAACGACATCACAATATAAGCTTTTCAAGCTTCGCGCGCTCTAAGTCAAGTCATTGTTTATTATATAAAGACAGTAGTCGCCACACTAAGGTCAGTAAATAATTATCAGCCATTTGGGAATTTCGTTTTCCAAGTGAACCCAACCCATGTTTCAAATTCCGCAAAAATGGCGATATATTTACGGTATACCCAGGTTTGGTGGGCGGAAAGAAGAAGGATGTCGGAATTTTCTCATTGCTAGTGAAAGTAAGGTAAAAAACCGACTACTCTGGAGTAAGAAAGGAGAAGTTAGAGCTAACTTTTTTTTCGAACGGGCCGGCGTTGCGCCCCACACAGTTCCATGTAACATATTCTACCCCTGATCCTAGTTTTTAAAGTAACTTCTTTTTTGAACTGGCCGGCGGGGCGCCCCATACAGTTCCATGTACGATATTCTACTCGTACTAGCTTGAACCTAATTTTAAAATGACAACTTTTATTTATTTGCATGTCGTAAGAAAGGCTATTAACTTTCGTAGGACAGCGCACCGGCGGACATTTCAAAAGCGACTCAAACATATTGCCAGAAGAATGTATCAATGTAAGGCTACATAAGGCTATATAAAAAACCAGCCTTTTTAGACTATAAAAACATCAATTGAAAAAAGTCGCAAAATTGACATTTTCCCAACGAGATTAGTCCATGGTTTTGGTAAAAATTATGAATTTCTTCTTCTTTTCTTTTTAGGCCAAATAGGCTAAGAAAAAGTGTTTCGTATTGTTCTAGATAGAAAACCAGTCTTTTTAGACTATAGAAACATCCATTTAAGAAAGTCGAAAAATTGACGGTTTTCCAAAGGGGTTAGTCCATCGTTTTGGTCAAAGTTTTGAAATTTCTTCGTCTTTCTTTTAAGGCGAAATAGGCTAAGAAAAGGTGTTTCGTATCGCTCTAGATAGAAAACCAGCCTTTTTAGATTATAAAAACATCAAGATGTTCGGATATGTACGGCCATGCACGGCTATGCACGGCTATGTACGGCCATGCACGGCTACGTTAGCCATGTACGGTCATGCACGGCCATGTACGGCTATGTACGGCCACGCAAAGGCTATATAGTGCTATGCACGACTATATACAACAATGCACAGCTATGCACGGCCATGCACGACTATGCACGGTTATGTACGTCTATGTATGGATATACACCGCTATGAACGCGGCTACGTACGGCCATGAACGGCCATGTACGGCTATGTTCGGCGCGCCTCATATTGCCCCTTCCTGTTACATGTAACATATTCTACTTGTGATTACTAGCTTGAACTTCATTTTACACAGGTAAAATAAATCAATCACATCACGATAAATCAGTATCTATCATTATGCCCATTTTTTTAAAGTGCACGAACCGAGAGCGCAATATTAGCATTTAAGCTTCGGGCGCTCTGAGTCAAGTCATTGTTTATGTAAAGAAAGCAGTCGCTAAGCTAAACTCAGCAAAAGAAAAAAAAAACACAGGCACACAGTCACACGTCTAATTCTTTATTATTAGCCATTTGGCAATTTTGATTTCAAAGTGAACCCATGCAACGGCATGTTTTCATTTTCAGTTTGCAAAAATCATAATACATTCTTACTGTATATCCAGGTGATAATATTTACTTTATTCTTGGCACATAGTGAGGGAATGACGAAAAAAAGATGATTTGAATGAATAGAAATGGGTGTTACCAAAGTTCCTCATTTTGTTACAAAAGTGCCTGATATGTTACGAAAGTGCCCGATTTGTTACGAAAGTGCCCTACTGCCTGTTACGAAAGTGCCCTATCAGAGTTACAATAGTTCCCTACAGTTACAAAAGTTCCCTTCTTCGTTACTAAAGTGCCCGAGGTGTGTTACAAAAGTTCCCTTTTTACGTTACAAAAGTGCCCAATCCTCTGGCTCTCTCTCTCTCTCTCTCTCTCTCTCTCTCTCTCTCTCTCTCTCTCTCTCCTCTCTCTCTCTCTCTCTCTCTCTCTCTCTCTCTCTCTCTCTCTCTCTCTCTCTCTCTCTCTCTCTCTCTCTCTCTCTCTCTCTCTCTCTCTCTCTCTCTCTCTCTGTCTACCCCCTCTCTACCCCTCTCCAATACACCAGGCCCCAGCCGTTCAAAAGGTGAATAGCGTTATCCGCTAAATAAATTACTATCCAAAGGGTAACGCAATTGGTTTTCGTACTACTTATCCTCTGGATAGCGATTTCTCCGGTGGATACCGCTATCCAGCGCTTAAACAACCGGGGCCTGCTCTCTGTCCTCGAGTGACGAGCGAGAACGCGCGAGCGAGCTGCGAAGCGGCAAGTGGAGTGTCCTTTGCTGGCTTGCTCGCGTTTGACTCACGATATCCCCCATGTAGAGAGCTTGCTTGTAGGGTAAGTTCTTGTGGCAAGTCGTTGAGAATTACGTTATTCAGACAAGGGGATGGGGGTAAGTGTCACGGTAGTAAGAATTATGCAAAAAGAGTCATATGATCCCATAAAGGAGTCATTATTCTCCCCTTTAGGAATTGTGACGTACTTTACTTCTTGAAATTACGTAAAATTAAACAATCTCATAGATCATTATGGTGGCAATACTTTCTGTACCTGTAACATAACGGAATAAGTGAAATAAATACTTTACCGTTTGAGAATCAGCAGCCAGCCCCTGAGACGTTTGCATGACTGTATCATGTGTTGTACTGGACACAGGAATGTCGCAGTGGCTTGTCAGAGCATGCCCTTCACGTAATGCGCCTGATATATCTGTTAAATTTCCTTCCGCTTCTGGTGTAGTTTGCTGACACTGTTGCAGTCTTGGTAAATGCGATATGTAGTAGAACCCTCCTGAGGCTTCATTCGTGCACTGTAAGTCCACCTATGGAGAAGTGATTAAGTAATGGTCCGTGTAAGAGGTAGGCAGGCGAACGGCAAAAGTGATTAAAAGGTGCTAACTTTTAATCATTAATTTCAATTAAATCAAGCGTTCTGATTGGCCGAAATCCAAAAATCGCCAAAAAAAACAGTCAGAAACGTGACAAAAACACCCTTTTTTAGCTTTATTTTCCCCATTCCCCTGTCTTATACCTCACGGCCAAGTTTCAGCATTGTTCTATGCGCCAATCAAAAACGTGCAACACACGCGCGACCTTGTTGTGAGCCCATCTTAGTGTGACACTTGAGATGTTAGGAAATTTGTCTTTTACCAGAAGAAATCTCGTCAATTTCTTCTTGAAAAATCTGCATTTTTTCTTTATTGAATATTCATCTCAAATTTACTGTATTTTATCATCGGAGTGATCGTCAAAATGCTCTTAAACATGGTTTCCTGCCGTCCTCGACATGCCGAGTCGCCATATGGAAATTTGGGCCCGGCGTAGTTGTTTTCGTTGTCAGGCCGGATCAGGAGGAGATCGGAATAATTGTGGCACTAGAAATTGGAGTACAGCTGGGCATAAAAGGAGAAAGCGAAAGATTTCTTGTTTTTACAAGGATGAATTTATTTCTCGAAGAGAAGTAGAACACTTGAGCTTGAGGTAAGCTGAATTCAATAGATTTTCGCACCTCCGCGCGCATTATGTGTTATTCATGTGTTTGCCCTTTTCGAAACTTCCATATTCCGTGTATCTTTACCCATCTCTCACTCGATTTTTTTTCTCTCTAGACTGCTTCATCAAGCGAAATGGAAGTTCGCCGTGGACCTTAAGTTAAAATGAGCGAATTGAAATTTGTGACACGTTTGCATTTTGTACCTTTGAGTTCTGAGACGGAGAATACCGAGACGGAAGCCGCTTAGGTATCATGAATAGCTGTCACTGGTGTTTGAGTTTCTCTTGGTACGGAAGAGCTAGCGAGCATGACTGTAGCTTGCCTTTATTTTTTCCAAGGACGAGAGAGATTGTAAGAAGGATTTTTATAGAGTAATATCAAAACCTTGAAAACAGATAAACTGTAGGAGAGCTTTTTCTGAAACTCGATTATCCGAACATGCAGGCATTTTTTCTATCTGGGCAACATCATCTTTTTTTCCAAAAGCAGAACATTTAGATAACATTTAGATTTGATTTTGTGTACTTGTTGTTGTTCTGTATGGTGGCCGAATATGAACGCGCGACATTGGCGCGTTCGCCAGATTCGCCACGTGAGAGTGAATTGCTGCTGTTTACGATCATGGTTTGGACATTTCGTTTGTGAGAGCCGACGTAAATGTTGGTCCCAACGTCGCTGATTGATGTAACACTGTGCTCGTCTTCGTGTAATTTCATATCAGTTAAACTTCCTCGGGTTTGGCGCATAGAAATCTTTTAAATTTTAGATATGTTATATTTTTCAACATAACAAAGCAATAGACGAAATAAAAAGTTGTTCGAATGAGTCCTAAGCTATCTTAATTCAACTTTAAAATTCAAATTTCGCGCTTTTCGCTGTATTGACCAATCAGAGCATTCAGATTTAATTTGATTAGAGAAATTAGCGCCTGAAAAATAACTGACGCTATTGCCGCGGGCTATTGTTTTTCTGCCTGCTTCTTAGCTGGACCATTACTTAATCAATCCATAGTTAATAAAGTGGAATGGTTATGAAACCTGTTAGAATCCTTTTTCGTATGTTTTTGTTATACGTTTTTGTTAGCTTGTTTGGATCTGAACTTACTGACTAAGAGAAACATCGGATCAATTTATTCAGTCAATTTGTCAACAAAAGACAAAGGATTGTGCTCGTTCAGGAAGCTTCCAACATAAACTACAGCACCGTTGGTTTCAACGTTTGCCGGCTTTCATAACCAGTCTCTACTAACTATGATCAACCTTATCTGGGGAGTTTACACAAGGTCAGTTACATCATAAAGATAAATACAGAACGCGACAACCAAACATCATATGTGTCTACATAAGTAGTCTAGTAGGGACCGAATTAACCCTATTATGTGCAGGAATCTCCATAAATTGATCAGTTATACATTAACGCGAATAGCCTTAATATGGACGATTTGTGCACCAACAAACAGTGATCCAGAGCTGGAACAATTTGTTGTCCGCTATAGTTATGTTACGGCGCAATGACTTTGATTCACAGGCGATCGCGAGTTAGCGTTTTTTAATACTCCTTGGACAACATGAATCAGCCAATAAAAACTTTTCTTAGTTATTAGTCACCCGATCAAAAAACCAAGAAAATCATCGGCAGAAGAATAATTGAACAACCTGTCAAACCGGTTAAACCACCTAAAATCAACACGCGCTGTTGTCTTAATGCGAATTCCTTACATTTCACTTGCGAGATAGAGACAAAGGCTATGACGTTATCGGCGTTAATGTATTCCTGCGCAAAAAGGGGTCAATTCGGTCCCCACTGTACTACTTACACAAGATCAATACAGTACATCAAAAGATATTTTAAAAGCTAATCGTCATACTCACTGGACAAAGATTGATCCTATAGACAAGCTATTCTATTCCCGTTTTGATTAACTGTGCTTTTTTTAAAAAACTTGTATTTAAATAGGGATAATTTCAATAGAATCTTTTCTACATAAAAGAATTGCGTTTGTAAGCAAAAATTAATAGAGAACGTTAAGGTTCATAAGACAATCACGACGTCATGTGTCCTGATTAAAAGCAAATTTGTATTTACCTCGAAACAAAGTTAGCAGCAAAGTAGTTTCGATAATCATCTATATTTACCTTGCCTTTGTAGTCAAGCCTGTAAGTACCTTCTGAACCAGAATGCCATGCGATCCTAGCTGCACCTGTTGGGTTTTCCTCCCATCTTGTTATCTCTGTCACCGTTCCAAACTTCCCAGGTCCACCATCTTCATCCGCATACTGCCAATCAGGTCCTCTTGTGACTTTGGTGCCAAGGAAAATCCCTCTTACTTGAATTTTCTTTGTTTTGCTTCGTCTTTCTACCGGTGTTCTTAATTGTTGTTATGGAGAGGAAAAGTTGAGACAACGAGTTAAGAAGACGTCCTGTATACCGTAGCTGATTAAAGTCGGTGGCGTTTATAAAATTTTTAGCGCTTCTGATTTAAAATCACATATCTTAAATCACTGACAACAAAATTAAGGTAAATCTTTTCAATGGTCACGTGCAAATATTATGTAAAACAACAATTTTAAAGATACAACGCTTTTTTTGCTTTTTATGTATTACTGAGTCGTACCAAGTACTTTTTTTCTTATAATTCTCGAATAAACGCAAGATTATTAAGACTGGGTGAAGTGTTTATTCCAGGGCGTCATTTAATCGACTGAGGATGATACATTAAGTCATTAAGCGTCTTTCTTTGCAATACGATTTTATGGCAATGAATATTATAAAGGGTCAATTTTGTCCTCTGGTACCTTTGGCCAGGATGATCATTATAGAAACTTGTTTCACTGCTTTCAATGCTTTCACAAATGTTGTAGTGAGGTGAAGTTGTTGTTTTGGTTGCTATTAAGGCGACTTTGGATTACACATTTAACAAGAAAGTGTACTGTATTTGTCTTTCATACTCACCCGTCTTTTTCACTAGTATCAAATCTCAGGAAGCTATGATGTCTGTCATGTTTATCACGCATGTAACATGATGTGCACAAGTCAACACTTGATTCCTTACAGTCTAAACACTTCCATCGTAATCCAGCTATTGGACATTGCTCACAAGCTTCGCACGTTGTCCCTCCATGCGCTATACCTAGAAGTAAACATTAACAATGCTGTCATCAAGTTATTTGCAAAAAAACACGACTGTTCTGTCCTGAAAGTGAAGAATCACGAAGACATTCAATAGGCGCTAACTCCGATAAACTTAAATCGTTCTACAGTCAAACTTCGTCTATACGGACACTTAGGGGCCATAGATAGTGTCCGTAAAAAACGGTTCATGTTATTGAAGTAAAAAAAAATACAGTACACAACCTTATATTTGAATAAAATGCAAAATAGTGACGAAATAAGACAGGACATTAGCATCGTCAAATTAAACGTCTGTAACCTTCACAAGTCCATAATTCCGCGGACTGTGTCTACGGAAACACTCGCTGATTTTATACCTTACTTAATCATGAACCGTTCTCTGCGTAACTCGTGTGATGCCTAAATAGTCTGAAATTGGCCTCTATAATAATTATCCTGTCCGGGGAGACGTACTGTTGGGGACACAGACATGCTGTTATCTGAAGGTTTTTTTACTCCTTCAAAAAGGACAAATTAACTTCCGGGCGGTACTCCCTATGATGGCCTATACGGGAAGGCTCCGCCCGAAAGGGGTATGGCTTTTTCAGGCCTCAGATACATGAAAGGGTAAGGATTTCACTCGTTGAAGTATATAAAAGGGTAGGGAAATCTGTCATTTGGGTCTGTGAAAGGGCCCAAAAGGGCTAACAGCAGTTTTCTCCAGAAATTTTTGAGTAGCTAGCTCCCAATGCAAAGTAACTCGTGCTTGACACCAAGCGCCGATAGAGCGCGAGTCTCTAAGGGGGGGGGGGGGGGGGGGGAGGGGGGTTGGGTTCATTGCTCCACTGGAAAATTTTAAAAAAATAGAGGTCCAGAGATGCAATCTAATGCATTTTGAGGCTTACGGCAACAGGAAAATCAACGTCAATTTAAGGCAGCCTGTCTCCATTTTTCATGGAAAAGTACACAATTTACGAGAATCCTAGTTGAAAGTAGCAATGTACATAATTTTTTTTTTCAAAACACTTGTTTACATGCAAAATGTTACATTGATTCCAAGGCGTTTTATTTAAAAATATTATCTGACAATGTCTAACGAAAAATCATGGAGTGAATTTATCGATAATACCATTAGCAAAAGACAAATTGTCTTATACACCAAAGAGCTTTTATTTACGATAAGTTATTGTTTTCGTTTCCTTTTTGACCTTCCGAAAAATTCAAGATAAAAGGTACAGGAAGTTTTTTATGTTTTGAGAAATAAAAGTAACCGGCACTTTGGAAAAGAGTAGCCAGCGAAACCGCCGGCCGCCCGTGCTTCTGGAGAAAAAAAAAAAGAATTTTATGGCGTTATAAAGTCGAGAGGACGTTCTATTTTTGTGATTGATTCCTATTTAAAAGACAGTGCATTTACAGCGGTTAAAAGGGATGCAAAGGTCTTAACAAGGTGTGTGAAAGGGGTACCATTTGTCAATAGAAGGTATACGAAAGGGGTACCTTTTTCGTGAAAAATGGTATATAAAAGGGTAAGGGGTTAGACCTCGGGGCGGATCGGGGTGGAGCCTCCACGTATAAACATTTGTTCAATACCCCCTGGGGTTTACTTTATTAAATAAAGTGTCCGCATTTAATAGCGAGGTTGATTTTCTACAGGAGCCGGCCTGTTTTCTATGATAATCTGTTGATAATCGAGAATGGCCTGTTTCCCATCTTCCAAACAGCTGGAACAATCTGATACGCATGCGTACATGGAAATGGAGGTGAGAGTGAAAGTGTAGCTTTTGTTTTTTACGTCATGTTTTCTTTCGCTTTCTTAAGCCGGAAGTTATTATGTATGCAAAGACTAATACACAAGGACAGTAGTAGCTTGAAGAAATGTCTTTGTTTTTTCAGTTACATGGAGGTTATAACAGGAAGCTTCTAAATGGTTGCAATTTAGTATCAAGCTTCACGTTTCAAAATAAAACAAACCCTACAAATTATCGGCTCTAAACCGAGTACAGTACGTAAATTTTCGCTATCTTACCGATAGACGCATTATCCAAAACAAAGATTTGTTGCTGGTCGTGATGCCCCGCACTGTACGTTTCCTTAGTTCCCGTGTCCCACTGTATCACTGCTGTATTGTCCCGCGATAATATCAGCTCAGTAACTGTCCCTACAATTCCCTGAATGCCTTCAGTATCAAGCGATCTGCATCCGAGAACTCGAAGGCCCACGCTGAATGTACTGGCGGACAAATTATTGAATCCGTGGTGATTTTCATCATTCCTGTCTTGTGTTAAATAAGAATTTTTTGGGACAAACGACAATGGCTTAGACGTGGTCGGCATCGGGTTAGAAAACGGACGAGCTTAGAGACATTAGACAGTGGTTTGAGGGAGATACCTGGCGTGACTTTACAATTTAGAGAGTAAGGAAGTTAAGTCACGTGAAACAATTAAAAGACAGGTAGGAGTGTGAATCTCAAGCCCTCGCATTTTTCAGATATCTGAAACTATTCAGCTCTTTAAGTAAAGAAAAAAAAAGTCGAAGGCAGGGGAGAATCTTACTACAAAATTCAAATAGGGGGACAATTACGAGCTGTATAGATATTTTTGGGGCTTCGTTATGCGTTAAACGCGTAACAAAGCCCGAAAAGGCTGTGCATGCGTAGTGAGACTTTACCTCAGTGCTGACGTCCTTCTCAGGCCACCAGAAGCTACAAGAAAAATTGGCATCGTTTATTCGTTTTAGGAGTTTCATTCATTCTTAGCTACATGCGAGCTGGATTTCTCAAAATAAAACCTGAATGCAAGGCTGGCAGGGCTGATTTACCAGTATCCGAGGCCAATATTTCGGCTTACAAAATTAGCTTTCCTCAGGAGGTAATTTAGTCTGCTACACAGCCGTTTTTAGTGTGGTAACGCAACTCATCTCCTCCTCCTCCTCCTCCTCCTGTGGAGGAGCGTTGCGTGACGACACTAAAAAAGGCTGTGTAGCAGACTAGAGGTATAGTAATTTTGTTAGCCGAAATATTTGTGCCAAACAAGTGAGCCATGCTTTTTCGTATTGCCAGCCTTGCATGACTCTTGCATTCAGCTTTGTCTTAATTTCCACTTCAAGTGACCTCTGGTTCTAGCATCTCTACATTTAATGTCGGACCATTAGAAAAGTGATGAGGGGCGGGGGGTGGGTGGGGAAAAAAACCAAAAAAAAAAAATTCATGCAAGAGAAAATGCCAAGAAAAAAAATTCATGCAAAGAAGAAGGTAAAGAAAAAAAACTCGTGCAGAAGGAAGGTCCAATTGTGACTTTTTCAGACAGTCTGAGTTTCTGAGAAATCAACAATATTACCTGGCACAATATGAATAAACAAAAATCACTTTCTTCTTATTGAAAGGAGACAATTAGAAACTTGTTTTTGTTTTAAATTGCAGCTAGTGTACCTACAACATACACTGTATACTGTATTATAATAAGAACAATAAAATAAAATTTGTAATAAATAAATATTAGAGTTTCGTAGCTTTGTAAATATTCTATAAAATTATTTGTGCCCACAATAAAAATTAGAGGATGGTTCTTACCGCCTTAAATAAAGATTCTACAATACAATGAAAAAGTGCATTCAAACGTCGTAGTAAGTGTTATGACTTTAACTGTCAACGATATAAACAGCAACACTGCCATCGGTACTTTTAACAAAAATTAAGAACCACAAAGTATGGTTTTCATTGGCAGTCAGTCTACCTGCAACATACAGACATTTTGGAGTGGAGGGCAGGGGCTGTTTTGGTGAATGGAGTATGGCATCATTATGATGGGCTGTGGGAGAGGAATTCCAGAGGGCAGGGACTGAAAAAATGCACAGGGGAGCCATCCACTCCAAGTGGCTTCCTCCTCTCTCACTGTGTGTACATTTTCGAAAAGATTTTGCATTAAAGTGGGCTGTATCCTTTGATATGTTGTGAGTGTAGAATAATTTATAAAGCACAAAAACATAGATAATGAATCAAGATTTCACTGTTCAAAAAAAAGCAATATTTGTCTGAAAAAAAAATTCGTGCAGAGGGGTTCACCTGAAAAAAAAATTCCTGCACAAGCAGTGAGCGAGAAAAAAAATTCGTGCAAGCTGAAAATTCCCCAGCCTCCCCCACCATCACTTTTCTAATGGTCCGTCCCTTAGAGATCCAGCAAGAAGGGACCAGTCGGTTTAATTTTATACCGGCGTTGAGGTTCGCGTTGAGTAGAACCTGCTTCTTGAATTTTAAAATTTAGCCTTCAAAACTTTAATCTCGCACCCAAACAATACCGCCAGCTATGCAGGCTATTTAAAATTGTGAAACTCATCTTAGTCTGCGTCAATCATCACCCAGGCGGCTACCCCTCCCCTGTTTTTACCCTCTTCAACTTGACGTCAATGTTCAACCCGTACCCTGGGGACGAATCTGCGTCAATGTTATTATTCTCGAAGGTAGCGAAGGAAAGGTCATGCAAGGAAGAGCGTTGTCGCCATTTTGATTGCAGTCATGGTTTATCGAGCGTCTGCTCTCCGAGGCTTAGCCATCACTCAGCTTGTATTTGGTTCTTTAATGATAGTATTTGGTATTGCAAGCATTATCGCTGTACATCACTGGTCTTCCTACGCTGGTTTTGGAATATGGGTCGGCATTTGGGTAAGGAATCGAAACTATATAGTTTAAGTTGAAGGAACTTGATGCGCAATTTTTGTTGCTCAAACGGAAGTAAGATTGAAGACATTTTTCGTTCACTTCGGGTGGTTTGGTGTATTTCACAGAAAATTGAGGATGGGATACAAAGTGGATGTCTGTTTACAAGTTAATATTGGTTTTTATTATCTGAACTAAGTTGTTGGTTGTACATTGTAACTTAAAACTCTGCTTAAAATACGCGCATTAGATATCAGTTAGAGGTGATTTTTTAATACTGAACTTTGTTTTCATACTTGTCATGTAGTGCGATTTCTTTAAATGTAAAATCTACGAGCAGCCTCCTCGGTAAAAGTTAATTTTTAGCGTCGCAGCTGTAAATTTACGTCATTGGACGCAGCGTTATCCCCGGAGGGGCTACTTGGGTTAATTTTTGCTTGGTATGTGCTGCTGGCCTCTTAGAGCCCCTACCCCATTATAGGCTATTCTGTGGCCAATTATAGATCTCATCTTAGTCACTTTTGGGCAAATATGTATTTTTCGCGATCCCAACTTATTCACTCTCTATTTGTGTATCTACGGTACCTTATATTGAATGAAGAACACAATACTTTTCAACTACAGTACAAACATTCTGGTACGTTAGCATACCGTAAATATGAAGAACTGTCTAACCCCAAAAATCAGAAAGTGTGGGACCCCATTCTAGTAACTCTATTGAAAATGTGACTCCATTATAGTCAGCACAGTTGTGAAAATGCGACCCTATCCAGCGGCACATCCCATTAGCCTCTTAGGGAAAGTTCATTTAATATGACAAGGGGGGGGGGATGAAGATATTGAGGGGGGGCTCCGAAAATTTTTAGACACCCGAAGGGGGGGCTCTGAAAAAATTGTTGCGCTAGGAGGGGGGGCTCCGAAAATTTGTATACTTCAAAACTAACACATGACATCATCATACAGATCGGATGGTTTTCAACTCAACAATTTAATGACCTGTGCAACTCAGCTATATCAAGTGGTTTACAGATATAACAAATGTAGTCTCAGTAATTATTACACTCTTGTTCATCCCAAAAATGCTTTAGAAAATTGTAACACAACTGTATCTCAAGTTTGTCATAGTATAAACCATTGAAGACAATAACGGTAAATATATTTAATACAGTCTAGCGATCTTTTTTCAGGGGAGCAAAGGAAATGAAGGAGGGGGGGGGGTTCTGAAATTTTTTCGACTACCAAGGAGGGGGCTCCGAAAAAATTGAACCGCTAGCGAGGGGGGCTGCTAAAATTTCAAGCTTCGAGTTTCAATATCTTCATCCCCCCCCTTGTCATATTAAATGAACTTTCCCTTATAAGGAAGTACCTCCTCTGGGAGCAAACATGGCAACTCTGCACATGCACAAGCACTTTTGCTTTCATTCTCTGCATCTTCCAGGCTGGCTTCTTTTTACACATTTTGAAAAGCTTCGTCCGCAGTCCTGCAGTCGTCCAAATCTACATAAAAAGTGCAAAAATCAAGTCACGCTCCATGTGCATCCTTTGTAAATCCTTTAAGTAAAATTAAGGGATCATTTCTCAGCTCCAGAACTGCACATATGAGACTGTAAGAGCAGCCATTCTACTTACCTGGTATTACAATATTAATCGACAATAGGATTTTAGGATCAGTTGTTATGTTTTACCTGATTTATAGATTCATTGTTTACAGGACAATAGGTCTGTAGTATACAGTTGACTCGCAATAACTCGGCCCTCGCTACAAATGTAACTTAAACCTGGGGCAACCTCGAACGAAAATTGATTTCCTGTGGATTTCTTTCATTTTTATTTCATTTACTGTAAGTTTACCCTCAGTAACTCAAACACTCCCGCTAACTCGAAGTAATTTTTGTTTCCTTCAGATCATTTCTATTTTATTTTACCCTCAATTACTCGAACCATGTTTTGAGAGCATGACAAGTCGGAGAAAAACAAAAACAAAACAGTGTACTGCAGTCCAAAACATTGAATTTCTTTGTCAGTTGAGGCTCATGCTGATTCTCCATCGAACTTGAAACAGCTTTACTTCTCAAAACAGTGCTTGAAAAAAACCACACTCTTCTTAAGGCCCTGTTTTGTTACTTTATGTTCTGGTTAATAATCTGGAAGAATCGTTCCATTTTCACTTGACATTTGTAGAATTTAATGTGGTTTTACATTTAATGTTCACTGTACAGTAAAAGTGTTTTACCCTTATTTTTGGTTGTTTGCTCCAAACTCTCGATAACTTGAACTCTTGATTACTTGAACCTTTAGTAGAATTATCCACTGTACTTGGTCACTGCGGGACCATGGGAGTAGTTGATTGATAACACTTCGAGGTGGCCATAGCAACACATCAATCACTCAGATCGGATCAGACTGGCAATTTACCTTAAACTTCTGCCAAAAATGGTCACGTTTCTAATGATTGAAAGTGATAATTTGCTTGTTGGTTGTTGTTCGACTGTCAGGGTCTCAGGTAAAGCAGGTAGTTTTGTTTTCATGTTTGCAGTAGATCGAGGACCGTGAAGAAGACTCCTTGTTAATTAAAATAATGTATGTGAAATTTGTGGAGGTCATTTGCTTACTCACAAAAAGTCATTGGTATTGTACCTTTCTTAATCATATTGCCACAATTTCTTAGTTGTCTTCTCTCAAGGAAACCCATTCAATTTAGGTTCAGTGAATAACAAGACCACCTCACAAGAGACTAGAGATGGAAAGAAACACAAAAAATCAGTGCAACAAGATAATTCTCTCTCAGCCATCACATAACCAAGCCCTTTTTGGAATTGTTTCTTTTTTTGTGTGAAGTTATGCAACATAAAATTTTCCCAGTGAAGTTAAGCTCAAAATAATTCTTTGCGATGATTATAAAGCTGAATGGTGAATTTTAAGCCCGGTGATAGATGAGAAACAATCTTTGTTAACTTGTGGCACAGACTGCTCAGAACAGGAGTTGAACTTGAATTTGCTGGTTTGTCATAGTGTATCTTTTCATTTCATGTAAGCTTAGCCTAGGCCTTTTGAGAAATGTGTGCTTTTTATCTCCTGGTAGGTCCTTATCAGTGGAATTTTGGGTTATGTTGGAGCAAAAGATAATGCAAACCCAAACAAATGCTTGGTGAGTGTTAGAAGTACAAAATATTGTAAGTTGTTATTTTAGGTGATGGTACCCTGGGTGCCAGAGAATTTTCATGCGTGGTTTGTGGTTCTGGTCAGCCTCGAAAGCCTCTGGATAGTGCTTTGATAACACCAAGCCAATCGTAACAGGGCTTCTGATATTTCGCGCGGTCGTGGAGCCACGAAATTCAGGTAAATCCGCTAAATCCCGCGAAATTCACAAAAACATGCAAAATACCGTGAAATTCGGTAGAAATCTTATCAAATACATTTCTGTACAGCAATTTTGAAACTTGTCTCAGCTACTGGGGGTATTTACTTGCCGTAAACTCACGAATTTATGTCAAAACTTCGTCGCTGAAACGTGCAAACAACATTCCGAAACTACTACCAGGCATAGATTATGTTGCGAAAAAACTGGGCACTAGCCATGATGTTAAAGACTTTGCCATTGGTTCATTTCTAGAGCGTGTTGTTGTTGAAAGAGCAAATGATGTCGTCTGTGAGAAAAACATTAAAAATGCTGGTCTGATCAGTGCAAAACCGATCAATTTCTTGCGAAACTTGCCCTGAAAATAACAACAAAATCTGCCGTTTTTTTACCGATCGCTTTGTGGCCAAGTTTGCCCGAAAATTCCCGCGGAATCGGCCGATTTTTCCACGATTTTGTCCCCAAAAATCCCATGAAATTTGACTTTTTTTCCACGAATTATCAGAAGCCCTGTTGTAAGAACGGTTTGGTCCAGATTTTGGACATGATGGCTGATTGGTTCATTAAGCCACCTAAGGGACTTTGAATCTAATATATGCTACAATTGGTTGTCAAGAATAGAACACCACATGAAAGAATATTTCAAACTGTGCTGTTTATGTTAGGATAGCAATGGACTCTGCTCTTGCTCTGCTGAATGTTTTGGAACAGTGGTGATGGAAGGTACGAGGCCCAAAACAAAAAAAATGTTTGACAGAGAGAAGTGAAGCGCGAGGCAAATAACTGACATGTTTAAGTTTTGGGGGGCAACCTAGGATGTTTTGGCAATCTTGCAGGCGGGGAATGGAATATCTTTGTTGTTACAGCTCGCCTGCTGAATTTTTTCAATTTTACTGAACTGTGAATGTGTGTGTGATCAACGAGTATCCATAAATGGCCTATAATGATTTTTTTTGTGTCTGATTAATGCCGTTATGCTGAAATGGTATGGTGGGGACTTTGATGTTTATGCTAGTAATTTAACCTTACAAAGTTGCAAATTATATTTTACATCAAAATTTGTCAAAATTACTTGTATTACTTTATTTTTTTGTCTGTAATTGAACACTTATTTCTGGCATTACTTCACGTGCCAATACATATGATCACAGTGGGAGATGTTCACTCTTATTTGTTCAAATCTTCTGCAATAGAAAAGCTCAAAGTTCAACAGGAATGGTAAAATAATTAATGGCATTGCTCTGTACCAGGGGTTTTCTCTTGCGGCTTCACCCGAAGATGTGTCGGCCAAAGCATTCTACTGCATGCGAGAAAACCTCTGGTACCCAGGGTAATAACACCACATGTGACTTGCCTTACAAGTTGTTTCATATAGTTTTTCATAAACTTTCTTAATAATTAAGCTACTGGGGACTCACTGGTCAGTTATTAGCTAATTTTTCCACTGTCCCTGGTAACCATCCCAGAAGTCGAGTTAACTCGGCCCAGTTTCTTCTTGTTTCTAAAGTGGCGAATGTGCGTGTCACATTATTGTTACCATTCTTATTGTTATAAATTATAATTATTGATAGAGGCTTTTCATTCTGACTTAAATCTGCATTTGTCAACAGATTGGATGTTTCATGGGATTCTCCATCACTGCCTGTGTCATTACTGGAATCATGTTCATCTGCTACTGTGTTGCTCTTGGGCAATTCTCCCATATCATGCGCTGCCAGCATTATAGTTATTACTATGATTATTATGGTTATCACAACAAAAATATATTCTGTTACTCAGATTCAAAACGCTATGAAGCCTCAGTTGGTGCAGGGTTGGGTTCTTGCCAACTGATTTATTCCATTGTGGTTTTCTTTGTTGCTCTTGCTTCTGCCATCTATTGCTGTAATGCAGTGTGCTGTGGAGCTCCTGCTGTGGGTACTGTAAGTAGCATGATTCTCATTTGGTTTGCCCTTCTTGTACTCATTGCTGTGTTAATTTGTATTTTAAACACTTAATTATCCACTTCCTTTGTGGTATTTTTCTTGGATAATGAAGCAAATAATTCAAATGAAACACAGCAAAGTAAAGAACCCCAACTGATAGGAGGCGAATTAATTAGTTGGCTATTTTATGAGTATTGCCAAGGATCTTCACTGTCTCATAGCTACCAAGAACAAATCCAGGGAGCAGTTGGGATGAGGATTGAACTATGGGTCTCCCAATTACAAGGCCAAAAAGAATTGTAAATTGTAATTTGCTTACCCATGGAGCACTTAGGAGTTCTTAAGAACTCATTGAAACGTGTCCGTGTGCTCCAGATCGAATTGCAACTTGAAAGTGTTGGTTTTTAAGGAGAGGAGAAAACCGGAGTGCCTGGACAAAAACCAGAATTTTTAGTTGCCAAGGAGAAATGTTAGTCGCACTGGCGACCATATCAGTCGCAATTTCGAGCCCTGCCAAATACTGCAGTGTGACCATTTGAAAGAAAACTCCTAAGCAGTACTTTCACATGGTACTATTTATTTAGCAAAAATTGTTCTCACTTTTGAGTCTGTGGATGAAATCCTTTGGTCATCATGAAGATTATGCACTGCTCCCATGTTTAAGGAGAGGAGAAAACCGGAGTGCCTGGACAAAAACCTCTTACTTAAGGGAGAGAACCAACAACAAACTCAACCTACAAATGGCGTCAACGCCAGGATTCAAACGTAGGCCACGTTGGTGGGGGTCAAGTGCTCTCAACATTGTGCCACCCTTGCTCTCCCAGCACTCTAACCGCTCAGCCTTGCAGCTTCTCTAAAATCCCTAAAAGTGTCATCTTACAAATAAATAACTATACTGAACATTGTTGTTATAAATTTAATGTAGGTTACTAACCAGCAAGTGATGTATGTTGGAACTCAACAAGTGTACCCAGGGGGCCAATCTGGTGTTGTGGTTATTCAACCAAGCGGTGCTGTGGCAACTGTTTCTCATGGTTACTCAATGGCAGGACAGCAAACATTTGTCATACCTCCACAGGTAACTAATGCTCTATGTTAAAGGAGCTGTGTCACCACCAACAAACTGAGTGAAACACATAAATCACTGCACATATCAAGAAAAGAAGGTATAGGTAACACAGCAAAGATAATATGAGGAACAGATGGACAAACATGAACAAGATTGAAATGGATGGCATGGGATGGGATAGGAGACATTTGTTTGGTGCAAAGTTGTGATTTTGCTACTCACATTGCAAGTAACAAAAATCACAGCTTTGCGACAAGTAATTTATCAATTTCCATGGCAATTAAGGACACGCAATTGGTATACTGTAAATCTTAACAAGCCTCCCTCCCCACCCTATTAAACCTCCCCCTCCCCTAATTTTTCTTCGCTAATAAATGATAGACTGTATTAATCAATCACAGCTGTAAAACTTCTTGTGGACTGTCCATCCAGGATGGTTTATTTACCAACTGGAAGTTTGGATTTAATTCTGATCCTTGGCTGTGTGACCTCCAATGTTCTTGTACTTAGCTTCTCCACTTCGTATTCTAGTTCTTTATGGAGAGCTGATATTATCGTCTTTTCTAAATTAAATAAGCCCCCCATCTCCATTAATCCCCCCCTCAAATGTGCTTGAAATAAATAAGCCCCCAGGGGACTTAATAGAGGATTAATGGTATATTAACAAGATTAACCAGACAACCATGACACAACTCCTTTAAGCTCTAAGAGTGATCAGCATCAAATTTCTCCTTGTAATATCAATGCTTTGTAAAACAGAGTGGTCATGAGAATTATGGACATGATCACACAGTCTATGAATTTGCTTGGTATTTTATCAACTTCTCCTCACCACTTTTGTAGGAAATGAATAGGGGCAACAAATGAGAATTCATATTTTGATCTAAGAGTTTAAAAGGGGTAACAGCTTAATGACGGTGGGTTCTTGTTGGATATAACTGGGGCTGCTACCTATACACCAGTATGTACTTGCGTACCCAAAAATATCAAAGATGAATTAAAAGCAAAATAGAAAAACAAAGCAAAGGAACAGAGGGTAAACAAGGAATACCTGGAAAACGGTGCAGTTGCCTAGGTAACTCTAGCCTGCGAAGCGCAGACGTATTTCTGGTCGTCGCTTCAGGCTAAGGTAACTCTGATTTAATGCCCTTTAGATACTTTTTTTAAAAATCAAATGCAGACCAGCTGGGTAGAGGTGCTATCTGTTAAGAGCAAGGTTTGAACTAAAAATTTAGGCTGCATTGTTTTGTTTTCAATATTAGAGATCTTTAGATTCAGGACGAGGACGACTACGAGTGCGAGATTTGACTTCAAGTTTTTTCGCGTATTCTCAAAATATAGACATCCCGGAAAGCTTCATTTTACAATTTTTCACTAGAAAAGTTAGCACTGTTACCTTTAGTGAAGGAGGTTGCACCCTCTCCTGATGGCAAAATGATAAAACTTCTAACATTTGATAACTTGTTTCCGCTACTTCGACATTCTCGCTAAAACTTGTAGTAGAATGACGACGGCTACCATGTTTTCTCGCCAAAATGACGCTGGTTCACGCGAGTGCAGTACTTAGTAATGAGAAAATCTCGTACTCGTAGTCGTACTCGTCTTAGAATCTAAAGCTCTCTATTATCTTGGTTATCAAAGAATATAATATTATTTTCTGGCCCCAGTTGCTCAAAAGATGGATGATGCTATCCATTTGATATCTATCCAGTAGAAAAAGCAACTGATTTCCTTAACCCTTTAACCCCTAAGATCAAAATTTGAATTCTCGTTTATTGCCCCTATTCATTTCCTACCGAAGTAGTGGAGAGAAGTTGATAAGATATCAAGGAAATTCATCTTGTGTGATCATGTCTGTAATTCTCATAACCACTCTGTTTTACAAAGCATTGATATCACAAGGAGAAATTTGATGCTGATCACTCTCAGGGCTTAAAGGGTTAATACTTGTCCACTGGATAGGGATTTATCCAGTGGATAGCATGATCCTTCGTTTGAACAAGTAGGGACCTGATGTTGTTAAAGGGAACCTCCACTTCAACAAAAAGATAACTTTAAATCACAGGAAATAACTGTTACAGTCAAGTCAATCTAAAATATTTTTAAAGAAAGCATTTGTATCCGAAAGAAATAACTTTTAGATTCGCCTATTTTTGTTTTCAAATTTTGCGGGCGTCGCCATCTTGAATAATTGTGACGTGTAATGGTTGCCCTATTGTTATTAAACAAAAGCTCTTTGTGTCAGAACAATAGAGCTACCGTAACACGTCACAATTATTCAAGATGGCGGCGCCCGCGAAATTTGAAAGTGAAAATAAGCGATTTTAAAATTCACTTTTCCTGATATAAACACTTTTTTTAAGACAAATTTCGAACAAATTTGTTTATCAACGTAATTTTACTCGATTTAAACTTATTCTGTAGTAAGAGTGGAGGTTCCCTTTAAGAGATTAATCAAGGTCCTTAGTTGTTTTTATCTTATCTCATAGCCTATTGTTCAGCAGCCTGCAGGTTATTGGGCTGTGCCAGCCGGGGCCATGCCAGGCGGAGCAGTTCCAGCTGGAGCCAACCCCTATCCCAGTACAGCCCCTATGTCCTATGCTGGGGCAACTGCTCCAAACCAGGAAGGAGCTCAGGTAACGCACTAGTTATTTTTATCCGTCATCAATTTCTCCTAACAATGTCAATACATGATCAAGAGAGAAAGATATGAGAATTAATAATTACTTTGGCAAAATGCTTTGATCTTTGATCAAAAGTCTCTCAACTAATAATTATTTAAGAAAATTTGTATGTTGATATTGGGTTTCATAGGAAACGTTTTGTGCATGATCTTAACTCCTACCACCTAATTCTAACTCAGTTTTGCGATTTTTACATTTCAGAAAAATAATTATGGCTCAAAATATCACGTAGAAAAAACAAGGGAGCATTGAAATAAAATTTGCAAAATTTGACTCCATATAAGAGCTGTATATGTATGTAAGAAAACAATGCGCAAAATGCTGGGAAGTTTTATTGTAAGTAAATGTTTTGTAATTCAGGTCCCCATCTTGGATCTTACTAGGTGAATCCTGTTTCTTTTACTGTTTGCATTTAAAAGTATAGATACATTGTACATCACATTCCTGGTTCTTGTTGCACTGTCCACAGATTTATAAGCATTCTTGCCAGCCGTGAGTGACTTGGTTTGATGTGGATGTAATTTACCTTGTCTAACTTATCATTGTCATGTTTGAATGTATTCTGATCTGATCTATAACTCCATTTTTAATAGCAAGCAATGAAGAGTGAAGAGAGACCTCCTCCATATTCATACGGTGCACAAACAGGAAATGCTCCACCATCAATGACATCTGAAGGCGGAGTCACTGATGTGCCTGGAGTTATGACAGTTTAAAGAAAACTGTTGCAGTGAAATTGATGGGACTTGCTTTAGTTACTTGTATGTGTAATAGAGTGACAGTTGCTTCAGCTGGTCTGTTAATAAGTTATTTTTATTTGCACATAATTATTAACCCGGCTTCATCTCTCCCTCAGAGTGAATTATGGAGTCTTGGAAGGTGTTTTGTCTTCCGAATTCTCAAACTAAACAGGGCTCGAAATTTAAAAAAAATCCTTTGGTCGGCCTTAGGTGACCAACTGGAAAAATACAGTCGCCAGAGGCAAATTTTTAATCGCCAGTTTGTATAATGTAAATGCCGCAGCTCATAGTACGGCGTGATCCATCAGATTTGATTGTTTGAAAATTTCGCGGACAGAAGTCGGTATAAATTTGGAGGTAAACTGGCGTTGTTTATGCGATTTGGCACATTTTTTTATGACGAAAGCAGAGCAAGATAAGATAAATGTTTTTTTAACTTTACTCGTTTAATTTAAATCTAAATCATAGAGAAATCTGGTCGCCAAAGTGGCGACTAAGTAAACCAGAATTTTTAGTCGCCAAGGAGAAAACGTTAGTCGCACTGGCGACCGTATCAGTCGCAATTTCGAGCCCTGCCAAACCGCACTGTGACCATTCGACAGAAACCTCCTAAGCAGTACTTTCACATGGTACTATATATTTAGTAAAAATTGTTTTAACTTTGAAGTCTGTGGATGAAATCCTTTGGTCATCATAAAGATTATTTACTACTTTCGCGTGGCGATCCAAATGACGGCCGTGTGGGAGACTACAACCTAAACACTTGGTTCGTGTGTCGTGTGTCCTATGAAAAAATTATTCATGGCAAAAATTTGCCTTATTTTTCCTCGGCAAGAACTTCCGTCCAGCTATACATTTTGCGGCCCTGAGGTGACCTTTTGTCTGTTGCGATTTTCCAAATGGAGAGGTTTCTGGCAAACTGTAAAAGTTTTTTGTCAGTCAAGAGTGTTATTTATTAGCCTGCGAAAACAGCGGTTTTTCCTCGCTCTTCGCCGCTGAGGACGTTTCGCGAGGAGCGAAACCTCCTTAAGCGGGCGAATAGCGAGGAGAAACCGCTGTTTTCGCAGGCTAGTTATTTACATGCTCAACGATACACATTTACAAAATGAGCTTGAAAGGCTGGCATTTCCTTTTTGTTGATGTCAGTAGTACCAGGAAGAGCAGTTTATTTAGATACGTTATGTCGCCAGAATCTCAAAACTGTGTCTTCGGTATGTTTATGATGTGCAGTTGTATAATACATTGTAAATGTTGGTCACACTGTAACATTTTCATTCAAAAATACCGTGCCTTCAATTTACATTACAAATTTCCAGGTAACAATTCTCTTTTTACTTTTGTCATTGGCGTCGAAATTTTAAAAGCCAGTTTGTTTGCATAGTTTGAAGAGTTTTAGTATAAGTGGTATTGTTGTAACTCTTCATTTTTAAATTGATGCATACCATAATATCTAGCCTGATAAAACAGCCGGATGCAAAAATGACGATTTCCCCGTAATTTGGTGTCGTGAAATGTCGGCTGTTTTGTTGGGCTTATAATATATTAACTCCGTCTTAACTCGACAGTTGCGTTTTCTGTGGCACATGGAGGAATCTGGTGGGGTTTTTAAACCAAATTTACTTGTAAAATAGCTACAAACAATTTACGTACGTTCGCGTTGTAGCGAATAGAGCGTGTACCGAAATAAGGGGGCATTTTGCACATACGTATGAACAAAATGGATTTCATTTTATGGCCTATACAGTGTTATTACTTTGTTGCAGGGCGGGTCCCAATACCTATTTATTTTATATAGCGTTAACTATTTAAATAGTGTGTCATAGAAAAGAAAGAACAACTAAGAGAGGCTAAGAGGTGAATTCATTCTACGGGGACTTCACCAGCAAACACTGCTTGGCTCTGAGTTAACACATCATGGAGTTTTTGCTTTAAGTAAAAATAAAAATCACGAGTTGTTTGTCTCATGCTTTTCCAGTTTATTTGTAAGAAGTGCCCAGAAATCTACCAAGAAGCTTTTTTTTTTCGTAACTGCAGTAACTACAGGCTAACGTGGCCTGGGACCAGGATCCTGTGTTGGGAAAAAGACGAATAAATGGGGCGAAAAAAATTCGGCGAGTCAACCGTACTTAGCGAGGGGCGTCGGCCTTTCTTTGTTATTCGCCCCTTTTTCTCTGTTAATTATAAAGGACCTGGTCTAAGGCTATTTCTAACATAAACATCGATCCCTCTCTTCTTTCTTTTTTTTCTCTTGTTTCCGCTTTTTCTCCCACTGAAGCGTCGATAAACTTGTACTTTTTGCCCACGTCTTACCAAATGCATAAAATGCCGCCAAAAAAAAAGTCCTTATTTTTGCGTATTCAAGCCCGCTCGAGCAGTCAAACAAAAGGTCTGGAACGAGTCTGAAAACGGAGAGCGAGCGCGCGTAAGACTCTGCGACACGTTTTACCAATTTCTTTACTGATTTTGAGAAAAAAAACCGACTGTTTTGTACCCTGGGTGCCAGAGACTTTTCTAGCGCGGTTTCCGATTTCTCGCGGCTTCGGCCAACACCGAAAATTCCCGCCGTACGCGAGAAAAACCTCTGGTACCCAGGGTAACTGTTTTGCAGTCTACTAATTCAAATAAAATAGAAAACCGATGAGGTAGTAAGTGGACCAAATTATAATTCATCAGTACTCCAGAACCCTAGGGTGCATGGGCACTAAGATCGACTTTTATTACGAAATGAACCTCTAACTGAGGGCAATCTTGGCGAGACAATAAGCTTGTATGAGTACCTCTAATAAACTGTAATATTCTGAAACTGAGACGAAAGCTTTTCTTTAAATTTTCTTAAGTCTTTCTCTACTTCTTGTTTTACTCATTTGTGTACGCATAGCCCTAAGAGGTCCCGTAAGAGTAGGTTTAGATGTTGGTGTTCCGTCACACAATTGATAGCAAAATCTGCAAGTTAGAACGCCTCCGAGCACCTTTAATCTTTCATGTTAGAGTCACCTCCCCTCCCCTCCCCTTCCCTCCCTTGTGAGTCCAGATACGATAAAGTTGTATTTTCCTTTTCCTCCTTTAATTTTTCGAAATAACTATTTTCATTACAAGGCTGCCACTTCATCGAAAGGGTACTTTCACTGAGATCTGTTTTATTTATTTATGTTTTATTTTTGAAAACCTGGGATCTGCCCGGGTTGGGGGAGGGGGGGGGGGGGATTGGGGTACTTCAGATTTCAAGTGACAAGGATGATCGAATGATCGAAGGATTTTTTTGGGTTTGAAATTCGATTTCGGGATTTTGGGAGGGTTGGAAAATTACGGCAAGCACTTTCTTGGGTAGCTTGATTTAAGTAGGGATTTCTGTGTCGGTGAGGGTAAAAGGCGGAATGAGTTTGCGGAATGGCATGTGGCATGGCTTGCGGAATGACATAATTATGCAGAATGTAAAATATGGAAACTGGCGCAAAGAAATAAATTAAACTGAAAGGCATGCGCGCGTCATTGCCGCGCCTTTTTTGGCGCCAATTTGAGTGAGCAACTGCTTCACTGGTTCACGCATTTAGGCATTTATCTAAAACATACCTGAGAATTGGCTAGGGTTCCTGAAGGCAGCCTCCAAACGAAAACATTAAAGTCCGGTAAATATAGTGAGGCGTGACCAAAATAACTTAGTCTCCTCGATTGTAAAGTAACAAGACGAAATATCTTCTTTTTCCGTTATCCTTAGCGAATTACCATCGTTAAAATCCTTATTTTTCGATAGAAGGGAGTACCAGAATACTTAATTGTGCGGTTGATTTTTTGCTTCTTCAAAATACTGTCGCCACCGAAAATGTTACTCCTTCGATCAAGAATTACGTTGCGTTACTTCCGTCTCTTCAAACGTACAATGTGACACGTGTAGTCACGGAACAGACTGTCACGCAGAGTCGCAGACAGGTAAAGTTCAGTGTTTCAAAATGGCTAAAATTAACCCAGTTTCACCTTTTTACCCCATTGTTTGATTGAAAAAAGCAATTTTGCAAAGGAAAAACCTACAAGACGTACGAAAAACGAGCCTTTAGGCTGTAAATATCTATTTATGTGCGTTTCGAAATTGGAAGTGTTTACACGATACAGACAATTACCGCCAGCCTACCATGAAAGTTCCTGAACTTCGATGGTGTCTTACAGAGATTTCCTTCACTTACCCAAGCCAATTCCCAGGTATGTTTTAAATGAATGTCTAAACGTGTGATTTAAATAGCAAGAAGAGAATATGGAGTTATACCACATGTTAAATATTGCCGTCGAAAATGAGTAACGAACTTAAATTTTGTCCCTCATTTTTAAAATTATTTCAGTACGACCAGCTTCCCTATTGTCCAGAAAAAATCTTCTAGTGGAAGGAAAGAATTTTTCTGGTCGTGGAAAGTGTCCAAATTTCTCCATCCAGCTTCGTTTGCGAACGCGAGGAAAGTTGATGTTAGCGAATTTCAGGTTAAAAATTAATGCAGTCTGAGACGGACTCCGACATCGAAAACCGATCTTCTATTTTTTCTCACCAATGAAAGGCTTTCGGCGGGAACAATCTACGTTAGGTTTCTTATAAACCTAAAAGCTATCTATGAACAAAAATGAAAGAATTTGATTTTTCAACTCTTGCCACGAAATTAACATTTTGGTCGATTTCTCAAGCTCGCAACTGAGGAAACAAAATACAAGATTCGATTCATCTCTGAATATTATCAATTATGTCACGATCACGTAACCCACAGTGTCATAAAGAAACACTTCTCACACGGTTTGGAATACAAATATAGGTAACAAGACACTGTTAAGTTAATCGTACAAACATCTTTTGCTGAAAAAATTAATTAAAGTAGAAGGGAGCGTGACCTTCGAAAACATCTTTTCTTCAATAGACGAAGAACCTTTTCTGCTGTGCGGACAAGGCTGGTCGACAATGAGCCTTCGTGGTTTTTTGATTGTCATCGTATGTTAAGCCCGCAACATTAAAACAGAGGCTGCGTTTGCAAATTGATTGGCGCCAAAAAAGGGCGCTCTTTTCAGTTTAATTTATTTCTTTGAAAACGATCTGCGTATATTAAATTTCGCATAATTATGTCATTCCGCAAGCCATGCCACATGCCATTCCGCAAACTCATTCCGCCTTTTACCCTCACCGTTTCTGTGTGTATTCTCGGCTTGCACTGTCACGCAATGAAAAATAACAACGCAAACCATTCAATACAGCAGGACTAGAATCTGGGAAATGAAAAAAGATAAATATTCAAAAACCCTTGCCAAGAATCAGGTCTGTAAAATATTTCAAATGCGAGATATTAGGAAAAACGGTTTACCTAAATTTATAAAGTTTTCCTACTAATGCGTGGATTCTTCCCTTGAGGAACTCACAAAGATTACAGTAATATTTATTCTGAGACAAGGAATATTTAGATTGCAAAATCTCCCAAAATCGGTAATGTTTTTAACCCACATTAGAGCTTTCCAGGCCGCCAGCTAAATGCCGCGTCACGCAAAAGCCTGGAAATTCAAGCGTCCTCTCTCGCAAAACGAAGAACCCTTTCGAACCAAAAATTTGTTTTAGTAAAGGTGTTTAGGTACTGTAATACCTCGTGAAAGTAGAAACTCAGAAGAATTGATAGTTTCTTAGTTTATAGTGCAGTCTTTCCTCTAGTGTACCGAGGTACCTGGCTTACTTAGGTTCTTGGCTTGCTTCAGTGTCTTGGTCTACTTGAGTGTCTTGGATTACTTTAGTGTCTTGGCCTACATTATAGGAATCATATATGAAATACCTACCGTCTTGGGCTCTATTACCGCTGTTCAGAAAATGAGCCAGCGCTCAGACCACATCCCTTCTCGCTTGTACAAAGTGTGACGTAAATATTTATTTATACACTTCACTTCCTTGTTCCTTTTTGTCGAAAACAGTTGTCGCCATTTTTCAAGCAGTCATGGTTTATAGAGCGTCGGCTCTCCGCGGTTTAGCCATCACTCAGATGGTGTTTGCTGCTTTACTGATCACATTTGGTGCGGCTTGTATTTTTTCTGTAGACCACTGGTCGTCTAGAGTCGGCTTTGGAGTATGGATCGGCTCTTGGGTATGTATTGAAGATCGTGCGCTGCCGCTCATCATCGTTTTGACGTTCTGCGTAATTATACATTACTGGTATCATTTTAGCGCCAGTCTGCTTTAAATAACTGTATGTAGAATTGAAAATGTGCTGATAATGTGTCAGTAAGCGAAAGGTCAGCATGATAGGCATCTTTGTCGACTTTGCTCCCTCTCATCGCGGCGAATAAATTTGTATGGGTGATAACATAATTTTGTAGTGAGTTTTGGCATAAATGCCACGAATGATATTTCGAAATTGTTATAGGTAATTTCACGAGCCGTTAGGCGAGTGAAATTTGAGACAATTTTGAAGTTTATGCAAAATATCACAAATCATGCTTTAATATTGTTTTTACCACTACCAGCAAAAGGTTTGTAATTTTCACATGTAGGTATTTCAAATTAAGCTGAAATACCACTGCTCCAATCCAATCAAATTGCAGAAATTTCTCATGTAATTCTCACAAAAGAACAGACATTGTTACTGAACAAACAATTACTCACAGATTTCAGAACTTTTTTCACAACTTGTTTTTCTAGCTGGAATTTTATACCTTTGGAATATGGTGGCCCACAACTGTCACGGCAAAAACAAAAACATCATGGCAAAACCAAAAACCTCACGGCAAAAACAAAATACCTCATGGCAAAACCAAGTACTTCACAGCAAAAGCAAAATAGCTTTGGTTTTGCTGTGGCTATTTGCTTTTGCCGTGAGGTATTTGGTTTTTGCTGTGAGGTCTTTGGTTTTGCCATGAGGTTTTTGGTTTTGTTGTGAGGTATTTTGTTTTTGTCATGAAGTTTTTGTTTTTGGCATGAGGTTTTCGGTTTTGCCGTGAGGTATTTTGTTTTTGCCGTGAGGTTTTTGGTTTTGTCTTGACAGTTCTGGGCCACTGTATTGAAACCTTAAAACTTCTCATTGTTTATTCTATATTCACTACTTTCACACAGATGTTTATCGCACAAAATTTTGCATAACCATTGCTTCCAATTTCTCCTGGGTATTACAGTCGTTCCGAGAGAAATCCAAAACAATGGTTATGCAAAATTTTGGGGGGTAAACAAGGTGCATTATGGTCTATGTGAAGTATGGTGAATTGGCCATGCTCCAATCTGACATGTTCATGGACATTCCATTTTTTATCCGTCCCCTTCCCCACAAAGATGGCTGGAATTCTTTTTTGTTGGCACGGTCTTTGAAAAATTGTTCAAAGTGTAGGGTTGGAAATTAGCTTTTGAAGTAGGCCACCCATTGGACAACCATTTTTTAGCATCTAGGTGACCAAGGTGAAATCTAGGTGCCCAATAAACCTAAGGTGGACCAAAAACCAAAACTTGAAATAGACCTTTATAAAATTAATATTAGAAAATGCCCGTGGCTTACTAATAAATGGTATAGTGCAGTATTAATTCAAGAGCTAAATAAAATGAGACTTAACCACTGATTGTGTCACTGTGAACTCGCTGCTAGTTAAGCCATGTTCACTACTTTTCCACTGCATCTAAAGTTTTTGAATGCGAGTATTTTGTTGAGGTTTACAATATTCCACCTCTGTTTTAGTTTTGTTGTTTGCCAAGGTGATGACTGATATCACCATCACCAGTCTTTTTTTTCTGAAACATTTGATTCTTTTTGTTTACTTTGAATCTCTGTGGCTTTGTCAGATAAGCTAAAACAACGGAACAGTCAAAACCTTATCTGCCCTGGTCAAACCAAACTGTTCCGTTTGGGTGAATCTGCCATGACTTGGCATTTACATCCAGGAATTTTCTTGGAGCTTGGGACTATACTGCACAGCAGTATCGTAAAACACAAAACAAGATGGCGGAAAATACAAACGTTCCTGTACGTACGTATCGTAAATGAACGGATTGATAATTATTACACTGTACCATGTATCAAGCAGAAATATTGACTAACTTTTCATACATGTATGTTCAGGTAGCGGGCAGCTTAATTCTACTAAATCTAGTCATATAGGGGGCAACCATGTTCTGTGATTTGGTCGTCAGTGTCAATTTCTGGTCATCCCTGACAACTGGACGCCCTTTAATTTCGAACTCTGAAGCATTTAATCCAAACTGATGCCCAAAATGAAAAACCTTCCATTGTTAGGGGGCTCTGCCAATAAAAAATGGAATGTCCCAGTATTGATCTTTGGCAAATCATCATCCATTATCTTTAGAAAATAACAATGAAGCAAATAAACTTTTGAAGTGACAATTAAACATTTTTCCTTCTAGGTTCTCATAAGTGGAATTTTGGGGTATATTGGTGCAAAGGATGATGCAAAACCAAACAAATGTTTAGTAAGTTTTGATTTTCATTTCTCAGCTTCTGGAATGCAGTACTGCATTGTCACAAGATAAATGCATGACAAAACAGGTGTTGATGCAGGAATTTTAGTGAAGAGGGGATTTAACATGTGCAAACTTTGGAAATAGTAATTTGTGCTCATCCACACTATGATACATTATTTTCTTCTGAGGAATACTCATTGTTACTAAATACATCTGAGTAGTCCTTGTGACAAGTAGCCATCCTTAGGCAAGTGGCTGCTTAATGGAGGTTAGCTGCTAAATAGAGGTTTGATAAAAATTAGCAAAATCTTTAGTGAAAACATCAAGTCATTTTAAAACAAGCACATGATGGGAGTGGCATAGCTGCAAATTACTGGTCCTCAATTGGTCATCACCCGGGGCAGGGGGGGGGGGGGGGGTACTGCCATATATGGGCTACATAGGTATGTGTAGCTGTGAAGGGTATGGTTTTCAAGCAGTTTACTCTAGGATAGGGTATATAAATCAGAGAATTTGGCTCTAGAATAGGGTATCATTTTTCTGGAAACTGATCAGTTGGTTGAAGATTTTATCTAGACTAGGGACTGTGGTATAAGGTTTTGTCTTGGCTAGACTGTGGTACTGACCTCAGTAGTTTCTAGAAAACAGCTACTCTAGGATAGGGGGGGTTTGGGGAGTTTACTCTAGTATAGGGTAGCAAAATAATTTTGCTGAACTAGCTCTGGTATAGGTTAAGGGTTCAGGGTCCCAGCGGCACACCCCACCCAGATATTCCCAAAGTACCCCCCCGGGTCATCACCTTCTATCTCGGACTGTGTTTTCCTTCATCATACGGCTTGAAAAAAAGCCAATAGTAAGTGTATCAAGCGCTTGCCTTGTGTGCTGTCCTTTAATAATTAAGGAATGAATAAGTCCTGTGGCTGAAAGGTAAACTGTTCCACCTCTTCTTTGTCAAAAACAGGGAATTTAAAAATTTGGGGGGTAAGCATTCCCCTTGCCAAGTCTTATCCTTAAACAATTAGATTAGCATACAGGTAGTTCTTTGAAGAATGCTGGGCATTTTTAGAACTCACAGAACCCTCTTTCAGATGCCTTATTTCATTATGGTTTGGCATTGCTTGCACTATAAAATTGGGTTTTATACATTTCTCCCATAAAGCACCTCTGAATCAAAATTAACTCTTTTATTATCTTTTGACTTTATGTGAAGAAGAAAATGGGTCATGTCCTCTTGAAAGTCTTCTTGTTGTTCTTGTTGTTCAAATGTTCTTTTAATGAATGCAAAACTTTTCAGTTAATCTTTACCAGTTATATTATGGTAATGTCCTTGTTCTTTAAATTTCATGATCTAATTGCAGTCAAAAACGCTGTTGCCTTGTAATTTTCTTGCAGATTACCAATACTCCCTTTTATTTTTCAGCATAGAATAGCTTTAAACTCTAGTGTTATAAACCACCAAATGGGATTCGATCATCATTCTCTTTCAAATCTTTCTTCATTAACTCCCACATGCTTTTGTTTGTCCACAGACTGGATGTTTCATGGGATTTTCCATTGCTGGCTGTGTTAAAGTTGCATCTATGTTTATTTGTTATTGCATTGCTCTATCTGAATTCTCTAACACAATTCGCAAATGTAGAGATGACTACTACTATGACCGCTACAATAATAATTACTACCCAACATCCAACTATTATCGATGGTATGATTCTGATTGCACAAAGTTGAAGCGGAACACAGCTGAAATTGGTGCAGGACTGGGTTCTTGTCAATTGATTTTTTCCCTTGTGGTTTTCTTTGTTGCCCTTGCATCGTCTATCTACTGCTGCATGGCTGTTTGCTGTGAATCATCTTCTGGTCATGTAGTAAGTACATATACTGTACCTGTACAAGTAATAAGATAATTTACACTTGACATTACTTCTTATAAAGGGGGAATTGGGGGGAGGGGGGGGGGGGGGGGGGGAGAGGGGAAGAGGTCTGAGTTGCTCAAACCTGGGTTAGTGTGAAATTTGAATGCAGCTCTATATGAAGGTTTAAAAGTGAATTCAGTTTAATTCTTTTTGTGAACAAGTTGATGATTGGATGCTCTTAAAAATAACATTATTTTCTTCCTTCCAATGTTCAACAACTATGCCTGTTAAAATAAAAAATAAATATTTGTTTACTTTACAGACCATTACATAACTCAGTACATCTTAAAATGTCATGAACAGTCACTCAGTATTTTATATCCCACCAGCTGCTTGCTCCAGAAAGGCAGGCTTTTAGAGTTTGTATGGTCCGGCACACCTTAGTACTTTAATATGAATTACTGTTACTATTGGTTTCTAATTTCTATTGCTTTCTAATTCTGGCATCCGCTTTCTTTTCATACAAAAAATAATAACGTGTTTTATGGATATATTCAGTGTTCCAGATAAGCGATGGGTCTCGGGCAGCTGTCTCGGGTCAATGACCCGACAAAGAAGGCTTCCTGACATGACCCGACAGATGACAAACAAGTGTTAGTTAAATATAACAAAAAAAATTAGCGCATGGTCTTGCAATTGGTGACCCCTCAGATGGTCTACATGATCCCCCACTTGAAAGAATGAACTGGAACATTGATATTATGGTGCTTTAGTAGCCTGCCACTCTCAGCTTGATCTTCTTATTAAAATCCACTTGTTCTTCTATGAGGGTGTTAACTGTATCTAAAATGTCTAAAAATGTGTAGTTATAAGGTCAAACACTTTATGATATTATCATGAAACAGGTCCCATCCTATCAAGCAGCAATGTACATGCATCCCCAACAAATGTACCCAGGAGGCCAAGCTGGTGTGGTTGTCATTCAACCTGATGGTGCCATGGCACCCATCCCTCATGGCTACATGGTAGCAGGACAGCAAGGTGCCTTCATGCCACCACAGGTATTAAATACGAGAAAAATAAGAACTTTTTTAGATGTATATTGAACATCTGCTTCTTGTGCAACTTGGGAGTGGTCCCATAGAATCCTGAATTTACATAATCCTGCCTTAGTTAAGATTGACACCTTTTTATGGGGTCTGTCATTGTTAAGCACATCTTTATATGAATGAGGCTTAAAAAAAAAAAATTAGCAAAGAAAACTCTAGTTGTTTAATCTCAAAAGCTTGTGTTTGCTTAATATGCTTTTTTCTATCATGGGATTTGAAACCTAGTTTACTCTTTTAAAAGATTTTATGAAACATCAACTGCCTTTGCGGCGGCTGAAGAGCTTCCACTTGAATGCTAAAACTAAAGGATTTCATCCACAGTCTCATAAGCTAGTAATCACCTTGTACTAATAAATATTTTTTTTGGTATTGAGAAGCAAGACAGAAGTCTCATATTCAATTCTTGTCACAGATTTCTAACTGTGGAAATGGGCGAACACCTCCTATATGTCAAAAATAACTCATGTGGCTATAAATGACATCTAATATTATTTTTCATGACTTTGTCACTGCAGCCAGGTGTACCAGGGCAACAGCCAGCAGGTTACTGGGTCATGCCATCAGGACCCAACCCAGCTCCTTCGGTCACATCCACATCTCGTGCTGGTGCTACTGGAGCTACTGCAACTGCACAACTTCAGTATCAGGTAATCAGTCTGTAGTAGTCATGTTAAGGTGGTTGGTTACCTTCTGCAGTCCGTTTGACCAGGCACTTTCCCCACACCCATCTACTGGTGTTGGGTTTACAAGTTACATAGAGGCATATCAAGTTATATTCTCATAACAAAAAGGAAAAAATAAAACATATATCTTTACTACTCTTACTGTATGCAAGCCAGCTCCAGTTATCCACGAGATATTAAATGGTGAGCGGAAAAATGGATTGTATGAAAACGAAACTCATGTTTTAAGGTGAGAAGGGAAGGCGGTTTCTCCCATTGCTCCTCATCTCACCTACGTGCAACATTTTCCATGTACATGTGGTTGATTACATTCAAGATCGCGGAATTGGACTAAATTTCTAGTTCGAGCCCCAATTATTTTAGATCTTTAACCTTCATTTGTCAAAACTACTAATAGCAAGGTAACGAGGAGGGATGCTTAAACTTCAAAATATTATGAGTTACATCTATGATTTTGTGGTCTGAAACAATTTATTGCCATTTTTGACAGCAACAATTGAAGGAGCATGAAAGACCTCCACCATATTCATACGGTGCACAGACAGGAAATGCTCCCCCATCTGCATCTGCAAGCGGCGTCACTGAAGATGTGCCTGGAGTAATGACAATTTAAACAAAACTACTGCTGTTAAAGTAGCCTGCATTGTATTTGTTCCACCAAATGTGACTTAATCATTAGTTTGCCATTTGAAGGGGGCTTGGTCTAGGTAGTTTGTGTTTACAAAAGCTACTGGACTGTCATATTTGTAATGATAAAACTGTGTAGCACCAATGATAGATACATGTAGCTGCTTGAAGTTGTCTCAGAATGCCAATACTGTTAAAATTATTCATTGTTTCCTGCTGACTAATTTAACTCAGTGGAGAGATAAGCCATTGGATTCAAATGTAGCATGCACTAGAACATACAAGATATACATGTAGTGAGGTTGGAAAGACTGGTGTCAAATAATAGATGTACCTCCACAAGGCACCGTACGTGATGTCTTGGAATTCACCCAAACAATTATACGGCAGAAACCAGTTGAGGCCATAATACTGGAAATTTAGAAGTTCAAATATTAATAAATTGCAAAAATAATGACAGGGTTATGTCAGTTTAAGAAAAGTAAAGCTTGGTGTAGGACTCCTTAAGTACAGACATAATCTCCTTTACCTATGTTAACCACTCATCATTTCAGCAAAATAAGTAAAGTTTCCTTTTTGGCTACAAAACGATCTTGTTTTACAATCTGATGTAGGAAAGTTAAAATCTCTTTTGAGAAAGCTACTGGTCTGTCCAGACTATGATAGCACATGGGTATTGTGTAACACCTTTAACCCTTTAAGTCCCAATATCCAAATACAAATTCTCCAAACTGGTCTCCATACATTTCCTTAAAGAATGAGTTGAGAGAATTTGATAAAAGATCAAGGTATTTTCTTTGCTGATCATATTATTAATTCTCATAACCTAATCTCTTAACAATGTATGGATATTGTTAGGAGAATATTGATGTTGGTCACCATTGGTACTTAAAGGGTTAAGTGTTCAGTAGTTTTTTTCCTCAAAGAAAGAGAAAGTAAAAATGTTATGTTTCTAAAAATAGGGGGAAACTTGACGTTGTTGGACTTGAACGTTTGTTACTCAGAAATAAAGTATTTTTCCACTTTGTTTAACGTTGTGGTTCAAATTTATTTTTGGTCTACATTTTACTGGTACATGTATTTTTCTGTGTTAGTAATTAAACCAGGAATAAAATTGAACCACAACATATGAAACATGACAAAAACAAATGTTAAAAGTTTGCACTGTTTTATTGTGAGGCAAAAAAACTTGATAAAAAAAAATACCTACATTAATTTTTACAAGTACTGAATACTAAAACTAACCAGTTTCTACTTGTATGTCAATGATTAAAAAATAGCAGTATGTCTCACATTGGCCTTAAGCTTAGCAAAAGGCCATAGGTTCCTGTATAAAATAATTTTTTCACTTGGAAAGGCTGATATTCCTAATTTGTCTAGTGGACAGAACTGTCCAACGTTTGAAAAACTGGGGCATGTATGATTGTATAGTTGTCATGCAGGTCCAAGTGTTTTTTGGGTAGTAAAATACAATACAATTGCACTCTTTGTAGGACAAACCAGATTTACTACTATGATATGTGAATCTGGTCCAAGCTAATTCTAAGCTGAGATTTTTGCTAAGTGTTGTCATTATGCTGTTGTTAGAAAACAAAACGCAGGGTAAATTTTAGTTCAAGGGTGTCTCCATGAATCCAGCCCCAGGCCCCATGGAATTAGAATGCATAAATTACATTGTAAACATTGTTTGTAGCATAACCACCAAGAAAGATGAATAAAATTTGTCTTGCTGGCTGTTGTACAGTTGAGAGTTCAGTTGTCATTGCCATTATAGAACTCTTTCTCGAGTTTAAATCATCACTTACTCTGTCAATCTTGCTACTTAGGATGTTTTCTTACTGACACCAAGAGCAATGGAGTAGCATGTTATTTCTACTTAGCCTGCATGAGGCTTTCCCTTTAGAGTTAAGGGGAAACTTTGTGATTTTTTGCCCTTTTCACCAAAAAGAGACACGGTGTATGTACTCTTGGGTATAAGGTAAGAAAAAAAATGGCTGTCAATTTTCCATGATATAATGAATTTGTTCTCAACAAGGGGTTTGCCCAGCTCCACCCTTTGAATGAATTTGATAATCTGTAATTTAACAAACCTTGAAAAATCATGATATGGCTCCTTTTAATGTTATACATGTAACATATCTTTAACTGAGAACATTGTACTGCACTATTAATAAAAATTATATCATTATTAATTTGTACTTTATTTTGAAGGGGTAACATTTTTTATGGCTTATAATTTGGTTTACAAGATGGTTCTTAACCAAAGAGTGTTTTATCTACCAAATACCACAACAGAGTGCATATCTACAGCTTGGATTTCTGGCTCTGCATTAAGGGACGTAAATATTTGTAATAAGCTGGCTGCACCTGAAAAAGGAAGACACAGAGAAAAGTGTAATGATTAAAAACGAAGGTGTAGCAATGCAGGATAATGTAAATGGAAATTCAAGACAAAGTGTAAACAACAAAGGACAGTTTGTGAGGGTTTGAACCCAGGAGTAATTTCATAAGTAGGTTGAGTATGATTGTCTGGGTGAACGTAGTCCTGAATAGCACTGTTGTTGTTGACGGTGACTGACATTTCGACAACCTATGCAGTAGTCATCTTCAGAGTCAAAGTGAGTGGGTACAGCCAGCGTCTGGTGAGCTGTGTCATCAGACTCAAAGGGAGTTGTAACCACATTGGATAATGTGACCCCAGAGAATCCCAGTATGGTGTTACCATAAAGTAGGGTGTGACCATGAGGTAAGGAGTGACTATAGAGGGTTATGTGATCATAACGAATTGTGTCACTAGAATGTGTCCGGAAAGGATGATGAGAACACAACAGATGGTGTGACCAGAAAGGATGGCGTGACTATGAGGTAGGAAGTGACCATGGAGGGCTATGTGATAATGATGATTTGCATGACTAGAAGGGTTAAAGTGACCAGAAAGGATGGTGTGACTATGAGGTAGGAAGTGACCATGGAGGGCTATGTGATAATGATAAATTGCATGACTAGAAGGGCCAAAGTGACCAGAAAGGATGGTGAGAACACAATAGATAGTGTGACCAGAAAGGATGGTGTGACTATGAGGTAGGAAGTGACCATGGAGGGCTATGTGATAATGATAAATTGCATGACTAGAAGGGTTAAAGTGACCAGAAAGGATGGTGAGAACACAATAGATAGTGTGACCAGAAAGGATGGTGTGACTATGAGGTAGGAAGTGATCATGGAGGGCTATGTGATAATGATGAATTGCATGACTAGAAGGGTTAAAGTGACCAAAAAGGATGGTGAGAACACAATAGATAGTGTGACCAGAAAGGATGGTGTGACTATGAGGTAGGAAGTGATCATGGAGGGCTATGTGATAATGATAAATTGCATGACTAGAAGGGTTAAAGTGACCAGAAAGGATGGTGAGAACACAACAGATGGTGTGACCAGAAAGGATGGTGTGACTATGAGGTAGGAAGTGATCATGGAGGGCTATGTGATAATGATGAATTGCATGACTAGAAGGGTTAAAGTGACCAGAAAGGATGGTGAGAACACAATAGATAGTGTGACCAGAAAGGATGGTGTGACTATGAGGTAGGAAGTGATCATGGAGGGCTATGTGATAATGATAAATTGCATGACTAGAAGGGTTAAAGTGACCAGAAAGGATGGTGAGAACGCAACAGATGGTGTGACCAGAAAGGATGGTGTGACTATGAGGTAGGAAGTGATCATGGAGGGCTATGTGATAATGATAAATTGCATGACTAGAAGGGTCAAAGTGACCAGAAAGGATGGTGAGAACGCAACAGATGGTGTGACCAGAAAGGATGGTGTGACTATGAGGTAGGAAGTGACCATGGAGGGCTATGTGATAATGATAAATTGCATGACTAGAAGGGTTAAAGTGACCAGAAAGGATGGTGAGAACACAATAGATAGTGTGACCAGAAAGGATGGTGTGACTATGAGGTAGGAAGTGATCATGGAGGGCTATGTGATAATGATGAATTGCATGACTAGAAGGGTTAAAGTGACCAAAAAGGATGGTGAGAACACAATAGATAGTGTGACCAGAAAGGATGGTGTGACTATGAGGTAGGAAGTGATCATGGAGGGCTATGTGATAATGATAAATTGCATGACTAGAAGGGTTAAAGTGACCAGAAAGGATGGTGAGAACACAACAGATGGTGTGACCAGAAAGGATGGTGTGACTATGAGGTAGGAAGTGATCATGGAGGGCTATGTGATAATGATGAATTGCATGACTAGAAGGGTTAAAGTGACCAAAAAGGATGGTGAGAACACAATAGATAGTGTGACCAGAAAGGATGGTGTGACTATGAGGTAGGAAGTGATCATGGAGGGCTATGTGATAATGATAAATTGCATGACTAGAAGGGTTAAAGTGACCAGAAAGGATGGTGAGAACGCAACAGATGGTGTGACCAGAAAGGATGGTGTGACTATGAGGTAGGAGGTGATCATGGAGGGCTATGTGATAATGATAAATTGCATGACTAGAAGGGTCAAAGTGACCAGAAAGGATGGTGAGAACACAATAGATAGTGTGACCAGAAAGGATGGTGTGACTATGAGGTAGGAAGTGATCATGGAGGGCTATGTGATAATGATAAATTGCATGACTAGAAGGGTTAAAGTGACCAGAAAGGATGGTGAGAACACAACAGATGGTGTGACCAGAAAGGATGGTGTGACTATGAGGTAGGAGGTGACCATGGAGGGCTATGTGATATAATGATAAATTGCATGACTAGAAGGGTCAAAGTGACCAGAAAGGGTGGTGAGAACACAATAGATATTGTGGCCAGAAAGGATGGTGTGACTATGAGGTAGAAAGTGACCGTAGAGGGTTCTGTGATCATAATAAATTGAGCAAATACAAGGGTTTACGTGACCAGAAAGGATGGTGAGAACACAATAGAGAGTCTTACCAGAAAGGATGGTGAAATCATAAAGCATCAAAGCATCATGTAAACACAATGAATAGTGTGTCCTTAAAGAATTGTTTGACTAAAAGCAATGGTGACAACACAGTGGATAGTGTGATCAAAGAGGATGGCGGTGTACACACAATGGATAATGTAACCATAAAGGTAGTTGTAAAACCTGAAGCAAAGTGTGACCAAAGAGGATGACGAAAGTCAAAGGCGTACATGGTGTGTATTCAATAGGTGGTATGAAGACTTGTTGTGAACAAGGGGCATGGTAAGATAATTAAGGATGGTGGAAATTATGATGCTGTAAATGAAATGGATTAAATTATCATAAAGCATGGTGTGACAACAATGTTCTGTAACATAAAAAAAAGCCAAGATTATAACATGATGTGACCACAAAGGATGGGATATAGGATGGTGTGACACCAAAGGAGGGTGAGACCACAAGGGATAGGGTGACTAAAAAGCAAAGTGGGATGATTGAGTTTTGAGAGACCAAAATGTGACAGAATGTGGGCGTTAATATGTTTTTAATTTCACTATAATTATTTTGGATCAATTACCTGACGGTCATTCAAAGCTGCCTTCTGAGCGTACTTGAAAAGGGCTTCATATACATTGCCATCATAGCGTCCAAGAGGTGAGTTGAGAACAAAGTCTGAGTAATCAAACGCATCCACTAAAGCAACTGCTTCAGGTCTGCAAGTTAAAAGGCAAAAATAATTTCATTTCAGTAAGTGGACATTGCAGCAGGATTTAGAAGTTGAGATTTTGCTTTGATTACCTTAAAGTCTAAAAATTTTCTATCCCCAATAAATTGTTAAAACAAGGTAGGTTGAGCCACCAAATGAAATTTCAAGTTAGAACATTGACTTGGCTAGAATGTAGCTTTTACTGAAATGGAAAGATATTCTGTCAGTTCTACTCCAAATGCACCCCAAATAACCTTAACAATGCACTTGTTGATAGAAGGTTTAAGGCCCATTTCTACATAACATGCACATCCAGATTAGTGCTATCAAAAATGATAATAAGCCACAAGAGCAATGACCAATAGTACCTATCAAACAGGTCTCTAACCATTTTACAGTATACTTTTGAACTGTACTAACCTAAGTTGATTGATTAAGCTGTACACTTGCTGACGGACTGTTTGCAGCTGCTTTTCATTAAGAATTCCTGGCTATAATGACAGGAAACAGAAAATACCTCTTAATGCTGGCATTGTGGTGGATTTTTTTTTTCACAAGAGAAATGATTTGGTTACATTAGTGTAATCCAGAACACAAATCTGATGCAACATGGGAAGGGTCGGTCAAGGCAGTAGGGATGAACATGCGAAAATGTCAGGAGTATATATAGTGGGGGCAGTTTACCAATACAATAAGCAACAACCTTCATGATGCAATAGTGGGTACTGCTGGAATAGAATGTTTGCACTTTTCAGTGCAATTTGTTAGTCTTGTTTAAATATAAGTGAATACGATCTAACAAGTTTTCATTTTCACTGAGATGAGAAGAACTAAAATATTACAACTCTGATGTATCGTTATTATACTACAGAGGAGGCTTCAATGTCTCTTACCTCAATAAAACTGCCTGAGTTCTCAGTGATGCCATGCAGAACAAATAAATCCGCCAAGGACTTGAGAACAGTGCGCAAGTTTTGACTGATACCAGAAAGTTTCTCTATCGACTCAAGCAGAAATATAACCATGACACAGTGACTGTAGTCCTACCAGGAGATAAACAAACAGCTATGATTAATCTGATAAAACATTAACGTTTAAGTACTTGCATAAATCTCATTACTTTTTGCTTAACTTGCACTACAGACGGCAATCTTCCACAACTGTCCAGCCAAAATCAGATGAAAAAACGTGACTTGTAGTGACCTTTAATTGACTCCACCCATGGCAAACGAGGGTTAGGTAAAAATATGAGGTTGGGTCTTAGAATATAGCAGTCTGGAGGTGGTGGATAAGTTGAACGGAGCTATAGACAGTCACAGCAAGTTTCCCTGCTCTGATTTCCCAACCCAACCATCCGCTAAATAAAGCGTCACTTTCAAGTTTGGAACAGCAAATGATGACTCTTGCTCTGAATCACTAACCCTGTTTTACCTCGCAGTTTAATAAACCACATGGTCATCATCAAGTTGTACAAACGGTACTTGAGTTCTAAAAGGTGTTCAATAATTTGTCATTTTATCATTTTAAACCTACAAGTCAACCTACAAATCATGCAAAGTTTTTTTACCTTAGCACAGCGAACTAAGTCAATCGATGTATCATTCCAAGCATCTATAGAATCCATTCCGGAAATTACTTTGTCTTGCAACGTTTCAGCTAAACTCTTTACCTCACTGCAGATTTGAGAGATAATAACGGACGAGAAGAGTTAAACTATTATTCCTTATGTAATCTTCAGCAAAAGCACAATATTTTGCGTGGTCTGGGCACAGTCGAAAGAGCAGAAAGAGAAAACAGGAAATAGCTATTGGATTGAACTTATTATTTACCCAACCTTGTGGTCCTGTCCTGGTATATCCGTCTTTGTACTTTGGGATCCAGAAATTCACAGGCTTTTGTTGCTGGACACAGTTCCGGTTTTTGCAAGAGGAATGAAAGTGATTCGGGTGGAGCTTCTCGTTTCTGTAGATTTGAAGTAATTTTGACAAGATACCTGCAACATCCACAAAAACAAATGACAAACCCTTCTAAATCTTTAAGACCTTATCACTAAATACGTTACAGCAGCTAGCCTGTATACAGCCACGCCCTTCCCTTAAACAAAACAGGGTTAAATTCAGCCAGTCGTAGTCTCCCACAAAATAGCAGTGAAATTTTATAAGTATAACTTGAAGGTTTTTCTTTGGTTTGTATCCTTTTTAGACAAAGATGACTGTCCAAATTTCTTTGGAGTCGAGAATCAAAATAAATTGGTAAGAGCTGAAGAATGTGAGGGACTGCCAGTTGGCTCCACATCTAGAAATGGTGACCTCAACAGTCTATGTGCTTAACAGCAAGTCCAAATGACAAATAATTTTCTTGCAATGGACAGTTGTCCGTAGGGGAGGTGAAGCCAGGGCACTCCAATAAGCAAGTTATAATCTAGGTATCACTGTATGTGCCATGGAACAAGGTTGTATAGTTTCTAGGGGGCTCAATATCATTCTTAAAAAGAATTTTCCTTTTTGGCATCAAAGTCCTTTGATAGGAAACCTAAAAGCACAGGACCTACAGCAAAACGATTCCATTATGTTTATGCTAGATCCGATCTCTAAGCGTTACAAATGTCCCTGTGAAGAAAAGAGATGTAAACAAACCAGTCAAGATCCATTAATTTTTGCCTTTCCCCTTAAAGAAGTGGAAAAACCTTCCGGGCATGCTCCTATCCTTAACTAGCCAAAGTATCCTCAGGGTATAGATGTATGGCACAGAATAGCAACAAAAATGTGATGTAAAGTATGTTCAGCTTACCTAGCAACTTGCAAATAAAGCACATCATTGTCTCCCTCGTAAGTACAAGCAGCATTTATCAACGAGTACAACGTAGGCAAACCACTATACAGTAAATATCCATGTCCGCCACAAGCCAACCGACATGTCTCTGCATGGTGCATGGATGTTGACGTACAGAAGGCTTTAAGACCACTAGTGAAAGCATGAACCTACAAGATATTATTGCAAAATAAACAACACAGGGAAATGTTGAAATATAGCGATAGTTATTAACATAACATAACGCAACATAACATTTTCCATAAGTAGGGTCGAGTAGGTTGAGTACACGACTTGTATGATCATCTGGGTGAACGAAATCCTGAATAGGACTGTTGTTGTTGTTGTTACTGTTGACATAGTAAATTTTCATAGCCTATAACATCACGGCTTAACTGACAGACAACCAATAACATGGTGACTTAACGGACCAATCAAGACAATAACCAGAGTTTAATACCATCAACTGACGTGATACAACTCACTTTTACTCTGAAGATGACTACTGCACGGGTCGTCGAAATGTCAGTCACTGCCAACAACAACAGTCCTGTTCAGCACTACATTCACCTGGATGATCATACTCAACCTACTTTTGAAATGACTCTTGGTTCAAACCTTTCACAGTTTTATGACATTATCCTGAAAACGCAAACGTTAATAAACAAAAACACCGAAAAGAGCAAATCAAAAGGTTGATCCTTAAATCTTTCAACTATCAATTTTAACGCAAAAAATATTGCCTTTACCTGGGGAAGCATGGAGAGATTTCCAGCTCTTATCTGTTTTTGAGTTTCATGGTACAAACTCCAAACATGATCAAAGGCAAATCTTGTAGCATAGGCCATCGCTAATCCTGGTATCAGTTTGTACTGTTGAGTTTTATAGTCAATAACCTGCAGTTCAGAATCACTGTTGACGTAAAAGATATATAAATAATATGTATTATTTACATCTTGTAACTGATGTAGCAGTGTACTTAGTCTTTGTGAACTTGCAGCTCAGGCGTCATTTCGTGGGGAAACCACTGGTGTCGTCTTGAAATGTTGGCTGTTTCCTCAGGCAAGCAAAAATATAACCTGTGATCAGGTGGTGGAGGTAATACTATGTCAAGGAAGACATCGTATAATTATTAGACCAACGTCAATCAGAAGTAGTATTACTGAAGAGTACCCAGGGCATCTGATTGGCTGAAGCTAATCTGGGTAGTGACAAGTCATCAGCATAGAATTTATGCTCTTGTCCTCAGACGTCATTTCACTGGGAAGCCAATGGTGGTGTCGCAAAATGTTGGCAGTTGCCTCCAGTGCTTATTGTACTCATGCAGAGAAAATGACGCTAACCTTCACACTGCACCAGACGAAATTTTCGACGGGTTGAAAATTTGTGCATTTAGGTGTTCCATTCATGCGGAACCACCTTAATTAACCGTATGAAAATTTAGATGCTTTATAGCAATTCAAAGTTCCCTGTAAACAGAGCGAAAATGTTGCGAACCATCCTGTGTGAAAAGTATCTGGTTAAATTTTTTCAGCCGGTCAAAAATTCGTCCAGTGCTGTGTCAACATGGCCTGATATTTTAATCACAGGAATTTCTAATACATCTGTGACGTGAAATGTACATAAAATTTTTTAACAGGCTACTCCAATTGTATCGTTTAATCTACAGAACACAATGCATATGGTTCCCAGCAAATCATAAGTTGGACAGTTCACAGAAAGCTTACCCAGGTTTTAGCTTGCCTTGTCTTCTTACTGCACTGTAACGTATAGCAATTGTCAGTGCTTGGGATAATGATTGAAAAGATGAGAAAACAATCTGTGCACGTACAAAACTCATTGTTCCGTAAAGAAGTTTGGAGTTTGCTGGCTTTGTTAAGGTACCATCAGGGGAAAGCTGTTGGGAAAGGTAACAATAAAAATAAAATTACTTGACAGTAGACATAAGCTTCATCAACTGGAGATCCCTTAAAGGAATGACCGGGTGAAGGATAAGGTGGAACGATCTGGCTTGGAATGATCTGTCCATGGAACGAAGTGACTGGATAGAAGCTACAATACTCATCACAAATCGCTGAAACAGACACTGCTTCTTACATTCAATCATTGCACTTTTTTTCTTACTCAGATGAGCCCCTCTCCTTCCCCAATGTTGAGCCACACGTATTTTGGAGCACTGAGATGACTGTAATACCCAAATCAACACCGCAGAAGCGGAAACGCACACCAGTGTTTCAAGATTTTTGATGAGTATTGTAGATGACTAGAAACTGGTCGCTTATGGGAGCTGGTCACTCACAAGAGGCAGGGGCACATGGAAGTTCAATCACTGCACAGTACATGTGGTTAACAGTGCATGCATCATACATGTACGACACGTAAAAATAAAATCATTTCATACCTTTGCTAGTCCCATTAGCATATGATTCAGTGGAATTCGTACATGATCAAGTAACAAAAATCCATTATCATTTGGGTCTAGGGAACCGGAAAACTTGGGACCAATTTCTCCAATAGTTATTCCTTACACAAGAAAAAAATTGATGTCAGGTCATTGCACAAGCAAGGTCACCTGCTATTAACTAATACTAACAACAGTATACACTGAAGCTTTCTGATTGAAATTTCTAGTAATTTTTTATAGAATACAGATCATCTGAAATTAAAGGCAACTTGACTTGAAATTTATTAAAACTTAATATCACAAAACTATATAGAAAATGTTATAAAACACACCAGGCAGAGGTTGATGAGTGTTTAAGTCTCGTAACTGGACTATAAACATCTGTATTCCATGGTCCTTTGCATCCACAATAAGCCTTGCAACTACAATGGCGAAATTGGATGACTTGCCCACTAAAAAGGTATCAATAAAATAAATTAAATAAAAAACATTCTTTAACCCATTCACCCCTGAACCGCCCGTAACCGCCCGTGTGGATCCAGGTCCTTTCTACCCATTGTGACGTCATTAGTTTTAACGGTCAAGGACAACTTTCTTCGCTAACTTGTGCAGAGTGAAGAGATCTTTCAAACCATACCAGAATGAGCACAATTCAGTCACGGACACCGGAGAAACAAGCCAAAAACCATGTGACATTGACCTGAAAATCTCCATGAAAATCTTGTTCCATTACCCACCTACCTTTCCTTTCACCTAATCCTAAGATCCTAAAAGCTTTCCTAAAAACTCTTCCCACCAAAATGAAGCCCACTAAATGCCCAGCAAGAGAAAAAAAAATGAGGCAAGAAAAGCGAAAAAAGAAGGGAGGAGAGAAAGCGAAAAGTAAAAGTCAAGACTGCTGTGTCACTTTTAAACCCAAAAAATTTGAAAAATCTCGAAATTTTGCTTTCTGCGCATGCCCGAACTTCGCAAGCTGATATTTTGCATCTGGATCACAAGGCTGCGAAGTGTTCAACCTGTAAACCAGTTTGTGGTAAGTTTTAGCTCTTTATAGCACGACAGTGACCAGAAAACCACTCGACTAGCTTCAAAACGCGTTTTTCGGCAAAATCTCCAGGAGCGAATGGGTTAAATTAGCTACAAAAAAATTGAAATCTTCAGTGACTACAGACTTGATGGAAGAGGCAGTGCTCCCATCCCACCACTGCAACCTCATGATGGCATGGAGTGAAAGATTTTGCCTTGTGTCACACATCATCTCTCCACAAAAACCAGATTCAAATTCTCAACAGGTTTCTCATTCTGCTGAGATTGTTTTTCAGCAGACTGTTCTTTGTGCGCGATGACCTAAGGTTTAGGAGCTCGCTAGGCCTCCTTGTGGAGATCCGAAAAACGTGTTGTGTTTTTGTTAGCCATCATTCTGAATTTGAACCTTGTGAGTCTAAAGAATTTGCAAAATAATGTGCAATCTTAGAGAAAATGGAGTGTTGCAACCTCAGAAAGGAGACCCAGACCTGGAATAAATACAGTTCAGTTCAAAGTCGCCTTCACTCTTTGAAAATTTGATGATCTCTTTTACTCTGACTATTTTCACAAATTTCAGTAAACAGGCTTTGAATGTATATGTAGCAGTCTGTGGGATCCTGTGAGATGTATCTGAACAGTTTAAATGTACAGCATGTGCAATCATAAACTGTGCAATTATGTGCAAAAAAACTTACAGTTTCCTGGCCACCATTTGGAAGCCGAAAGTGATGGTGAGTGGATGACAAATTCTTGAGTTTTCTTATCATAGGTTGCTGTTGTCTCCAAGCCTCGAATAAAAGTTCCTAAAAAAATAATTATAACTGTCATTTTTATATGATTATGATAATTTATTCTGCTTCTTCAACTAGGGTGAATTCCTCAAAAAGCACTCAAGCATGAGAAGCCTGATCTCTAAATTTGTTATGCACTTGTCACAAAAAGTCAAATCTGATTTCGGGTTAAATTTTTTTAACCTTTCCCAAGGCTACAGTACCTGTGCAACCAGTGTTTAACCAGTTTAAAATTTAGAGAACTTATTATCGGCCAAAAATGTTCCATAATATTATTAAAAAAAGGGAAAATTCATTCTGTGGCTGATAACCATCTGGCCATGCTACCCACTGGATAAATCTCTATCCCGCACAGGATAAGGCAACTGGTTTCCCGGATAGTCAACCATTGGATAGTGATTTATGTGGTGGATAGCACTATCCACTGTTTGAAAAACTTGGGCCAGTTATAAAATATTTTTAATTTACCTATTATTAAATGAAAGAGCACCTAACCAATATTTAGATTCCAAAACTATAACTTGCCAGTAAGTTAATGATGTCAAAGTTGGCCATTATAATGGCTTATACAGGGCGCTTTCCATTTAGGAAAAAAACCCGGAAATTTCGGTGGTAGCAAAAGTGGAATTTCCGATTGGTAAAAAGTTGTTCCATTTGGTCGTAAACCCCGGTACGTGGCGGTGCCCGACCATGGACCTGGAACTGGTACAAACTACGAGAAACGTAAATGGAACAAGAGATTCCGTTCAGAAATTCCAACCGGGAAAACGGACCACCTTTTTAGGTTTTCCACTTTTTCTGGGAATTCCAGTGGGACGAACTGACGAAACATGTTCCATTTACCGCCGAACTGGAAATTCCGGAAATTTTGAGTAAATGGAAAGTGCCCACAGTCAAACATCCCATAAGCAACCACCTAAAATGCAGAGACTGAGTGGTCGTTTATGGGAGTTGGTCATTTACAAGAATCGAACCGCAGGGGGTCTCTTCCGAGAAGAGGTCCAGGCACATCTACTTTATGGAAGATAATTTATTGCATGCAATGCTTATGTTAGGATAAGTGTAGTTCCATGTTATCGCTAAAGTGCTTGGTATATTCTAAGTTAAACCTCGTGCACACAGCAAAAATAGAGATCAGATAATACACCAACTGGTTGCTTACAAGAGGTTAAAAACAATTAATGGAAAATTAATGGTCATTTACTAGAGGTTCCAACTGCAAGGCTTTGACTGGGAAAATTTTGGTGTTTTGGATTAGTGGTCGGGTGGTCGCACATGGAGGTTTGACTGTAATACTTTCGTTGTAGAATCAAATTTAATTAATTATTCATTAAATTTTCTTCAGATATTCATGCAAAGACAGTTTATTGAGATGTATTAATAATTCATAATAAGCTTCAAAAATTGTTACCATGGCCTAGTTCAGTTTGTGCATAGGTTCCAATGATCTGGTAAGACTCTGCCAGAGGAAGCCACTTGGCTTTTTGTTCAGGGGTCCCTTGACTCTGTAAGTACCATTCAGTTGACAAAAAATTAATAAATGGACCACAGTTGCTGGAAATGGTGAAGAAATCAGTGGCAAAATTATGTGGACACCACAAACAAATTTATAAGGAAGGAGCAAAGTTAGGTTGACCACTGAAACTGCAAACATCTACACTCTTTATTTGAGAGTCAATTTATATACTAATCTCTATACATCTCCTACTGGACACAGGGCCATCATTTTACATAGTCATCTAAGATATGAAGGTCTAGCCATTTGCAGCCCGGCAAAGGCAGAATCTTCATTATTAGGTATTGGCCCAGCCCTGGGGATTGAACCCATAAACATTAACTCCTGCGTGCATTGCAGTCAACTGCAATATACAGTGATGCCAAGTCTCCCGCTTTTGGTGGGAGACTTACGCTTTTTTGCCTCATCTCCCGCTCTCCTGCTTTGGTACATAAATCTCCCGCTTTTTACGTCCACTATAAATATTGAATACTTAGTAAAATATAAAACAGACTTAGTTTGAGATTTAGCCCATTTTTAGCTCAAAACTTGAATTTTTCTTATTCGCAGTACGGTTTCTGGGGCATTTTTGCACGTATTTAGTCATTGACAAAGATTATTTCTATAGCATCAAAACGATGATTTCGAATTTTGATAGTATGTACATCATGTAAGACGTCATATAATGTCCTAAGTCATTCCCATTGGGGGCTGGGTCAATTTTTCGGGGGGGGGGGAGGGGGGTCATTGGGACTGGGCATGATCGAGCTAGTCTTGCCAAGGTTGCACTACAAACTAAAAATTGACTTCCACTCTCTGAACTTGTTAAATCAAGGTGTGTTTGGAATCAAAATTTTTCTGGAAGACATTCCCTGAGCTACAACTGTACTAGGACTGCATGCACCCAACATTGAACCTGACATCACATGCATTATTTTTTGCTATAATTATTTCACATCAACAGTGCAACAGTATATGGTTAATAGAACTTTAAATTGTACTCTTCACAGTAAATTGACTTTTAATTGATTAAGGTTAAGAGGCTGATTTATCTTGTACATGCCTACCTTTATTGTTGGAATAAACATTGTGTTGCTCAGAGCATATGGAAAATATGTGCCTGAAAGACTAAAAACATTTTTTTGTTAATCTTTCATGGCTCAAAGTGTAGTACCTTGTGTAAATATAAAATGTAGTACTGGCCATAAAAACAGACACTTTTTTACTTTTATCCATTGTGAACCAAACAATAATGTACAGTAGTCACCAACAAAAATGTAATAATTGATGACAATTTCACAACTATTTAGTTTTAGAGAGAAGTTGACAAAAAATGCTTAAAATGTGATATATATATGCAGTGCAGTTATTGTGCCACATTCTCTATCCCATTAGGAGCCAGCTGCTCAAGATGTGGGGAAAGGAGGATATTACCATATTCCTGTCATGCATTGTGGTCAAACTATATTATCAAACAGCCGAATTCCATAAGCCCCTCCGAATATAAGCCCCTCCAAGAATAAGCCCTTCAAAAAAGGGCCTTTGAAAAATATAAGCCCTGGGGCTTATTTTCGGAATTTTACAGTAATCCAAAAACACCATGCATACAACAGATAAGCAGCAATGTATAAGGAGAGAAAGGTCACATGGTCAAATCTTACAAAAAATATTAAGAAAACAGGATACTTGAATCAAAGAATCATTCTGTCATCCAGATGGAAGATGAAAAATTAGGTAAAGACCTAGTACTTTACCTCCAAATCTCACCCTTAAAGCCGCGAACGTCCCCGCAACTTTAGGTAAAATTCATGTTTTCATCACACAGAGCGGAAACAATCACCCCGAAAGCATGCTGGGAAGATGGTAATATCCAGCTCCTTTGACGTGGGGTAATTTTGAAGGTGCAGTTGAGTAGAAGTGCTATGGCTAGAACCCTGTTTAGTTTTTCCT
>OZ037781.1:35295066-35330066 GCA_964035525.1 Porites cylindrica
CGGATGATGACCGAATGAGGGGCCTCGGTACATGGCGCCATACCGAGGGGGTGCCTCATGCCTGTACTGCAAGGGGGGGCATAGTTCACGCGTGAAAACGCATGGCCGGCATAATGTCCTTGGGCCAAGTTAACCAAGTCCAGCAAATCCTATAGCCCCCCCTCCCTGACAGGGCTTCAGCACAGGGCTGAAGGGGTGCCACAGGCAGCAATTCCCCGCCCTTAATGATTTTATTAAACGTCTCTGAATCTACAGACAAGAGATAGTGCAAATGCAGTGAACAAATGTAGGAAGGTTAAGGAAGGCAAGAAACAAAGAAAAGGGGAGGGTGGGAGGGGAAAAAACTTTGGTGCTGCTCAACTTGCAGCCTTCAAAGAAAGTGGCTGCCAAATAAGGAGATCGCGTGTTTGGGATAAACCGCAGTAGCGATGCAGGCTCAATAGTTGTTGCTTGCCAACATTAACCTTTATTTTATGCTAAAATATCAATTAATGTTACAGCGCGCAGACGCAGAGAAAACACAATATTCTTTGGTGGGCAAAGTTGGGCAGGGAATATACCTGCAAGGCTCGGATAAAACCCACCGACCGGATGATGACCGAATGAGGGGCCTCGGTACATGGCGCCATACTGAGGGGGTGCCTCATGCCTGTACTGCAAGGGGGGGCATAGTTCACGCGTGAAAACGCATGGCCGGCATAATGTCCTTGGGCCAAGTTAACCAAGTCCAGCAAATCCTATAGCCCCCCCTCCCTGACGGGGCTTCAGCACAGGGCTGAAGGGGTGCCGCAGGCAGCAATTCCCCACCCAAAACGCCGAGTAATACGAGAAGTGCCCTGTGTAAAGCCCCAGTCTCTAAGACCCTTTCTCCACCTGGTCACGAGGGCTGGATACAGCTCTTATCCGCTCCACGGGGGAATGAAATGAACCAGAGACCATCGGTGGAGAAAGGGGATTGAGGAGTGGACAAGCGGGTATGATCACGTTCTAACTTAAGAACCCAACCGAAACTAAACTTGGGTAGCATGACTTAATGAATGTTCTAGTAGGACACAGTGTTCTCAATTGTGTTACAATGAGACATCATAGTGTTCTCAATAAACAATACAAAGAGACACCGTAGTGTTCCCATGTTGTTTGGTTTTTTTTTTTTTTTTTTTGTTGTTGTTTTTTTTTTTTTTACGCAACATAAGAATGTTCGTGATAAACAGTATAGAGCAGCATAACAGTGTTCCCAAAGCCAAGGAAGCGTGGACAATAGTCATTGCGATGTGACATCTAATTGTTTTCAAGTCATTAACTGGATAGACAGGAGGCCAAATTTTGAGGGACTTGGAGAATGGTTTCTTTGGGTGTCCTGATGTACGACTGATATGCATCAGATTTCCAACGACCAAGAACTTTAATGAGCCAGTCTGGAAGGCCAGCAACCCCCGCAGTAGTGGCTGCTCCAATGCGGAAACTGTGTGATGCATAGCAGGTACTATCCAATCCACAAACCTTGAGAAGAGCCCGTAAGTTGTTGGTGAGGGAGGACCGAGTAAGATGTCGTCCATCCGAGAATTGGAAGAGGGGCTGGGTAGCTCCACTGGGATTAGTTTGAAGCAGATAGTCTCTTAACGTGGTGACTGCACATACAGTAGAGTTTGATTTGGCGATAGTGAGCTTGGCTGTCTCACGGAAAGGGTCTGTTTTGGACTTCTTGATGACAACCTCGAAAGACACAGGGGTGCGGAAAAAACTTTGGTGCTGCTCAACTTGCAGCCTTCAAAGAAAGTGGCGATTGAACGGACTGGCGCAGAATAAGACAAAGAGGCAGGCTGCCAAATAAGGAGATCGCGTGTTTGGGATAAACCGCAGTAGCGATGCAGGCTCAATAGTTGTTGCTTGCCAACATTAACCTTTATTTTATGCTAAAATATCAATATCTTAGGCAAACCCAGCATGTCCTTCCACGCCACAATATCATGCTTTAATCCCTCCTAATGCAGCTCTCCTCAGATTTTCTCCACTTGGTTTGCCCCACCCAAACCCATTCTGTACCCTAATGTACTGTCAAACATCATAAGTTTCTTCATTTATTCAAGCCTTTAAACACCTACCTGCCTCTTTTAAGGCAAACTTTACCCTCTTTTCCAGGCCAAACCCTCCTAAACTGTTGAAATCCCTTCTTGACTCACTTGTTATATTTAAGCCACATTTGACTTATTTGATTCCAGTGTCCCGCAAACTGAATATTATATTCCATTCTTAAGCTTTTGTTCATTTTCTAACATGAACTGTCCCTTTTAAATTAACTTTCAGCCAACCTTGGTAACCCTTTACTTTCTGATTTTTTTTCTTTCAGAAAGAGTATTCAGGATCATCATTTTCTGGAATTGACCCTAACAGTGTAGACTTAGTGGAATTCCCACATGTGGCTAAGGTTCCATGGACATATGCTACACTCAGACCAGGAGACTGCATCTATATCCCCGCAGGTAAAAATATCAGTAACAAATCAACAATCTTTTATTAAATTGTTATCTTCCAGATCATTCCAGCCAACAATAGGTGATCTGTAGTCTCTCCCTGGATCAAAGCAACACAGAAAGCTATGAGAATCTAAAGTGAAAACTTACCTTTTAAATATAATAATAATTACATTTAAAAGGTAAATTTAAAGTGCAATTACTGCACTTTACACTGCAAATCATTATCCCCAAAAACTCAACAAATGCTTTTCATTCAAATATCAAGAGTGTACCCTCCTCACTAATCGATATCTTAGCCACATGCAACCTCGCACAATCCCTTTCTTTGCACTGACAAAGGGTATATAACATCCAAATTGTCAGCTCTTTACAGTGAAAAATTACTTTGTTTTCTCAACAGAATACATCCACCAGGTCAGATCATACAAGAGAACAATATCAGCAACAATTCTTTTCACCTCTGGACCTCTTTTGGACACACCCTTTAAACCTGAGGGTTGTAATGAGACATTAAATTACACACCCCTCAGTGACGTGGAAGTGCACTGGACATACCAAAAGGGGGATGCATATATTGAGATGGGGTACATGAATGTAGAAGTAATGAGGCACAGTCTTCTAGCTACCATGAAAGAAAGAAATGAAGAAAACTTAACTAAGGAGGCGTTTGTAGAGTTCTGGGGAGATTACGAGGAACAACCGTATGAATACCATGATGATAATATCAAAGAAGACCCACGAGTAACTTTTGAAAAATACTTGGATAAGAAACACAAGGGATTTGTCACAAAAGAAGATATATTAAATATCCCAAGGGAAACTTTAAAGGCACTAGCACGACTTGTTGATGTTCCTCATGGGCCCCAAGCTAAGACTGAAAATGGTGCAAAACTGGATAAGAAACTTGCTGTGCATGAAGACCTATAATGATACAAGGATGAAAGCATTATTATTTATTACCTATCAGTTGATACTATTAAAATACAGTGTACAGTAGAGTTTGTTATTTTCTAGAGTACAAAGATTTTTCTGACGTGAGAGAAGTTAGAAGATTACTCAAAACTTGAACAAAGATTATAGATTCTCACAGCAGTCGAGTATCGAAAGTAGAGAGCAAATTACTCGAAACTAAACAAAGGCCATTCTGGTTTGATGAGTCTCGCAGGAATTGAGAATCGAGAATCGAGAGACGCAACAATTGAGAATTGAGTCTCGATTCTCCACTCGATTCTCTATTCTCGATTCTCGCGAGGATCGAGAATCGAGTGTCAACTTACTTTTGAACAGTACTACATATTTATAAGCCAAAGAAAGTGTCAGGAGCTTCAAAAGACAGCAACTTAAAGCTGGGGTACAGTCTACTATTGCAATGTAGCTAAGACAGTCATGCTATAATCATGTATGGCCAAATGAAATACACAGTAGCAGTCAGTTAATCAAATTCCTGTTTCTGTGTGAAAACAACTTGCTATTCTCTGCCATTTAGGAGCAAAGATAAGACGTGCCACCTGTCCAGAAAACCTTACTAACAAATAAAATTTAAATACAATCCTTATTAATTGTAACATTTCTTTTGATAAATCTGAGTTTTTAATGTTGGTGAATTTGATTGTTTTTAAATGTAAATACTTTGTAGCCATGAAACAATTTTCTGAAAACTATAGTAACTATTTATTATCAAATGTGAAGTGTTTTTAACCATAGTGAATGTCTTCTGACGGTTTTTTCTTTTCTTTTCGTGATACTAGTATCCTTTCTACCAGAAAATTCATGTTGGTGAATGCATACAACCAGAAAGGGTTGCTAAGCAATAGGGCATCCAGCATATTTAATGTTCTTGAAATTCTTCCAAAACAACAGGAGTTAATCTGCTCTGATCCTCTGTTCACTAACTTGTGGTGCCGTTGAATTGGAAGGTTGAGTTGCAAAGATGGTTATGTAACCACTGATGAGATGTTCTGAGCACAGCCTAAGAACCTGCAGAGCTATTCCATCATTTCCAACTGTAATAAAGAGAACATGAACTGAAGTTTAAAAAAAATGAAACAGATGAGAAATACAGGAAGGAGGAGCCGAGGAAAATTCACCATGGGTTGGGAAAATGCATGTAGGGTTATTATATTTTATTTTTCTGCTGGATGGCATTACTATTTTCAACTGTAATAGAGAAAAGAAATGATAATGTTGCAAAAACTAAATTTGTAAAATTACATGATAGGTTGGCATATTCAGAGAGAACATGATAAAAAATGCCCACTTGCTTAAAATTAGCCTGTTTGGTGGGGAGATATAAGCACTGTTATGCTCTGAAGACCCCATACAAATCCTAACTTGTAAAATAATCTGGCTTTGATCATAAGCTATTGTACTCTTCTCACATCTTTTCTGTCCCATTTTCCTCACAGTTGTACAGTCGACAGCCTTGGGACTAGAAAAGGCATCTAGTGAACACGGAGAGCTTTAAAATGCCATGTGTGGTTGGGATGGAGGGGGGGGGGGGGGTGGCAGCATGCCTCCCTGTCTACTTACAGGAGGTGTCCACCGGGGTGAGTTGAGTGTAGCAGAGTAACTGGACATGAAATAAGAACACTTACTAAATCATCAGCATCCTCCAACATATCATCAACTGGGGATTCTTCTTTCTGACCTCTCCCATCTTCTAGAAACTAAAATAAAACATTTAAAAAAACAACCATTTTAGAATTATTATCATTCTAAAACTCAGTATAACACTCAGTATAGGAGAAAGACATGGTAATAAATTCACATTTTTCTCGTCTTTTTTAAACAGTTAAAAGATTAAGATACTGTATCTCATGATAACTGAAGACAGTACATGTAGTATTATTTCTCCTCAAAGACAAAGAAGCTTACTTCTTTAGCTTGATCATCAGTAGCATTGCTATCAGCGGCTTCAGTTTGAGTGATCAAAGTTACTTTTTCTGCAAAAATAAAAATTAATACAGTACACCTTTGTAGATTTTTATCCATGTAAAACCAATACCATACACCAGGGCAGGCCTGTCACTACGATTTCAGCTTTCCAGGTACATGTATTATTAGTAGACAGGGAGATGGATGGCTAAGAATATCTTTTGGTTCTATTTCCTTTGGTTTCCTGTGAAAGTAGCCCGGGGCAGGGCCATGCTCATATTACCTCTAGAGGGGAAATCCCCATCCCCCTGGCCATCAGTGACAGCTGGCCCTGACCAGGATAATTGTATCCATTTTTCAGTAACATTGTACACAGTGTAAGATCATGCAATTTTCATCAAAGCCACTCAACGTGCTAACTTTTATAACAGTATCTTGATTTTTAAAATTTTCATTTTAAGCAGACATGTAGAGTACCAACCAACAGCTACTTCAAAAAACATCCACACTACTGAGAACTAGATTTGCTACACCATGAACTAAAAAATATTTCACTATTTGATTATAAAATCATTGCTCATTAAATGTATAATTTGTTACTCAATGTTTAGTCATACCCTTCTACAAATTGCAGTGCCTACCTTTGACCAGCAGAAGCCAAAATTCATGCCCCCTTTGGTTAATTATCTTCTCTTTAAATTCTTGAAGAAACATGTTTAACATGGCCGATTCACCAGCCTGCAATAAAAATTTAGCCAAAGGCATGAGTTATACAGCACTCCAAAAGTGTTCCGGCTAACTTTAGACAAAATTGAAACAATTAAGACAAAATTAACTATAATGCCATCACACTGGTTCAAAAGACAGTCATGTGGGTATCCAGGTGGTATCTCTACCTTGATAGCCTCTACTCTCAAAGCCTTTACACAGTCCAATGCTTTGCCATAGAATTGATCTCCGAAGGAATCTAGCACCAACTGCACAATCCGTTCTCTCATCTGTTTGGCAGCTGTTAGTTGCAAATAAAAACAAATAAAATGGTTTAACATGAAAATTCAAGCAGCTTATAAAGTTTTGAAAACATCCTCAGTTTTTACAGGACACTCACCTTCATCAAACTTATCCTCATCCCTTCGACTAATAATGGCTCGAAAATCTCCAACAGGATCAACTGTACCAACCTGAAAATGAGTGGTATATACTGAAAAAATCAAATGAGCCGACACTGCACAACCACTTAAAAACATCCTATGATGCAGAAGCAACAGCTATGACCTTTAGCCACACTCTACTCAAAGAAATAAGGTCAAGGCTTGAGGTGACAATTTTATGCAAATCACTTGTCTGCAATAAATAAGGAATGATGGTAAATTTTAAGCTCAGTGAAGAAATAAAAAATGTGATCATCACGTCATGAGCGTGAGACAAAGAAAAAATCTGAGTCCCTGGCAAGAATTGAACCTATGACCTTCCACACACCGGTCACATGCGTTAACCACTGAGCTACAAAGGACTTGCGGCAAGCTACAATCCTGGACAAAACTACTTGAGAAAATGTTTTCATTAATGCGCACTACCTAACACAACAAAACTATTTCCAAATCAACGGCTTTGCGTAAAGAAAACCCCCTCCCCCAATTCAGAGTTGCTTCCTACAAATGCTTAGAGATGCGGCTTTCTTTTGAAGACCCAACGACACTGCTTTCAGGGGGAGGGGAGAGGGAAGAATTGGTCGGCTACGAAGTTTAGAAAAAATGCCCCCCAAGTATGCAATTTTCTCAACAGTTTTGTCCAAGATTGTAGGCCACATAAAACGTTCATGTATGATATGCATCCTGAGTACCACTGGGATCAGCAATGTCCAAAGCATCATGTGTATCATAAATAAAGAATGATGTCTTTTGTAGAAACTCATCTGTATTTTTGTATTAAACCCTAAACCTCAAGTTGGTGTTTTTGTTTACAGGAATGTAGGAAAGGTCTACAGTACTTCAAATTACAAAATAAAATATCAATTTGTCTTATATAAAAGGAGATGGAAAAATTCAACATAGTGCCAAGTGTCGACTTTACCTGTGTAACCTCTCCCTTTGCCAAGCTTGCCATACTAAAATCAGTTTCATCATGGTCATCTGTTGTGCTTGTTGAAGGTTCCCCATTTCGCTCAACATCTCTACTGAAGTTAAGTAAATGAATAAAATCATTAATATTATTTAAGTATTTGACTACAAAACAGGCAATGGAACAATGGAAAAATTAATAGAACAATTACATGGATCTGAAGACATTTTCAGCTGTGGTTTCTTTTTTCTTCTCAACTTTTTCTAGATGGAACATATCCTGAAAAAAAATGTTATCAATAAACATTAATACAGTATCACTAAAGCACTAAAACTAATTTTAGTAGTTAGTTAGTTATTAACCAGCTATCCAGAATACTGGTACACTTAAAAATGCTGGTTATGCAATTACAGCAGCAAGCAGAGAAAGTAGTGTCCCATAGCCCAGGGCTAGTGGATTTTGCTATTGGGCTAGTGAATTCTGTTATTAACTTGCCCGACAGGCAAGTGCAGTTTTTTGAGGAATTCAAATAACAGAAGAACTGTGAAATCAATCTGCTCATCAAAACGTTTTTGGGGCTAGTTGAAATGATGTTTGAGCCAGTAAATGTTAGCTTCAGCTTGCCTGAATGGCAAGCTGTAAAAATAACTTTCTTTGCACCCTGAATTACAGCAACTTAACTACACTGTGAAGGAATATCAAACAATTTCACACATGAAAAACAACTGTAGATACAGTAGAACCCCAGTAACTTGAATTCTGGAGGGAAATGAGAAACAGTTCAAATTAGCTGGGAATTTCAGTTATCGGGGTAAGTTTCAGTGAAATCTTGATCAAGGGAAAGGAAATTTAGTTTGAGTTAGCGGGGAATTTGAGTTATTCAAGTTTGAGTTATCAAGGTTTCACTGTAATCAAGAATTCAAATTAATAAATTGAGGTTTGAGTAACTAGTGTTGGATTGCACTCATTCATCAGCCTTACCTTGACTTTTGTGCACTGTGGGACACATCTTGCTTTGAATTCGCCACTGGGCTCTAAATAACTAGAAATTCAAAGTTTAAAGTTCATTGTACTTCCAGCACATCTAAAGATGAATTATAGAGGATCAATAAATACAGTGGAACCCCACCTTATGACCACCCCATTTATACGACCACCTAGTTATTACAACCATATTCTTTTGACCCAAATGTGAAAATTACAGAGTCATTTTATTATTTGAAGACCCCGCTAATACAACCACCTCGTTATTAGGACTGGGATTTTATGGGTCGAGGTTGGCTTCTGGCCCAACAGTGGTTGCATTACCGGGGTTCCACTGTAATAATTTGTTAACTGATGAGAATTAACTAATTATTATTTTGATTATAGTCTGAAAGAAGTTGCTTTGAATAATACTTCTCAGAAATGAGAAAAAGTAGTAGTTAAGAATGATGCTGACTTTTTTTTTCCTGCTCCCTAAGCGTTCTCACCTCGCAATAACTGGCTCCAAATCAGGCAAAGATGTGTCATCTGGATTAAGAGCACGGTGCTGAATACACTGAAAGTGTTAAATATGATATCATTAGAATACCTTCTTTACTTTCAGTTCAAACATTTTTGACTGCATGACTAAAATTAAGTAATTTGAATTTAAACGTACTATCTACATACCTGGAAAACTCTCTGTCGCACTGGATTAAAGGTATTTTTGCATTTTAATGCCTCTATGGTCTGTCCATCTTCACCACTGTCAGATAAAGAAATATATATTATTACCTTACTAGGAGAGAGAAACAACAGATACAACAAAGAGTCACCTACCACTGTGCATTTGTTAAATCCATTACGGTGATGAGATTATCAATAGCATCTTCTTGTTCTCCTGGGAAAAAACCTTTGAAGTTACTTGTTTGAGGTAGAACATATTTTATTCTTGGAAAAGCCATTTATTTTTCATAGTGATTTAAAAAGCACCATAAATTATTACACAAGTTGTTAAGTAACATCTGAATTTCTGAAAATAATTATTATACAATTTAGAATAATTGCCTCTCATTTTTTTTCCAAAAAAAATGTAGCTTTCATTTAAACCATGCATTAAAAATACTCTCTTAGGATCTAATTTAATTGCAATTAAATTTAAGCACAGATTGTATAAATTACCAGTTGGCTTCCATTTCTTGTTAGCATCGAGAGGAGCAAAGGAAAATTGACGCAGGTCCTCTGCAAATGGCAGTGCAGTGAACAGAAGGCACTATGGATAAAAAAAAACAAAAGTTGCAGTGTGGCAAGTACTGAAACACCAAACTGCTCTAGCTCCAAGTAAAATGTTGGTCCCATCTCTCGTTGGAGACATAAAGAATAGTGTCCCCAATATTTGTACTTTCATGCTAAATACATTGGCACTCAAATAAAGTGCATTTATTTATTTATTTATTTTTTTTCATTTATTTTAAAATCTGTTTATAAACATCTTGTTTTTCAAGTCTTAATGCAAACAATGGGATTTCACTGACATAGGATTATGCATAATAAGACCTGATGTCACTATTTCATTAATTTCTGACTTTTGAAATGAAATTTAAGTACAATAATCTTAAGATTGTTACCTCATAGTCTTGTTTAATGTGAGGAGCCAGGAAGCCAAGCTTGGGCGGGGCATTTTTGGCTCTGCAGTATCGCACAATAGCCACTGTGTTTAATTCATACATGCCATTTATGAATGCTGACAGTGCAACTGCAGCATGCTAAAAATAATTAAATTATAGTAACTATTTTTTAAATCTATATTCATTATGACGGAATTTAATTGGGGAAAACAGAGAGGGTGGTCTCCAAAGCTTATGAAGGGTTGTAATTCAAAACCTGACCTCAATTCACGCTTTCAAACAGTCAGATAAGGTGGAAAAGCACTAAAATACAAAGACTGTCTTTCGCTGGAATATGCATGATCATCATGGACACCACCAAAAAATGAAAACTATAAAAAAATAAGTACCTGATGGTCAAAACAGAGAGAAACAGCTGCAAAAGTAAAATGGCATAGAAAGTAGCCACTAAAACAAGGATGATTGTGAAACAAAGTTTTCCTTCAGTTTTTTCTTCAGTAGAAACAAAAAAAGAAGAAAATGAATAATTATTGGTAAAAACCAAACAGTGACAGAAGACATTGAAAAATAATTTAGGCATTGAAGTGACATGCAAACCTATGCTTCCTGATGGTGCCATGCAAGAGGGCATCTCAGGTCATTGTCTATTACTGGTATATAAACACAACAATACCTGGTCACCAGGCTGCGGAACGAAGGCAACAACATTCTCTCCTGCGTACTGGTATCTCTGTACCTGTGGTACAAATTAATATGACTATGCATGTTTACTATTGTCTATACTCACAGATACTGGGCTTAACTATGTTTTGATAATGATAGCTCTGTATTTACTCGAATAAGCACTGCCCCTGATTAAGCGCCACCCTTGAAAAAGCACCACATTTGGGACAAAAAAGTTAACAAGCACTGCCCTCGAATAAGCACCACACTTGAGGAATGAAATAAAAATAATTTAATAAGTGCTGTGGCACTTATTCAAGTATGGTACTATTGGATGAGGTTATTGTGATATCGGAACAATCCAGGTTGAGGTAAGTGTCATTCAGGCCAACTTATCTATGATCTTGATCATTCCAGATATCACAAAAACCGGATCTAATAAAAAAAGAATTGATAGTTTAATTAACATTGTCTTGAAGAAAATAACAACAAAAATGGGGGGAGGGGGGATCAAAATGTTGGTGACTAAAGAACTTTCTGCTAGGTCATAACCATGATTTTAGCGCTTACATTTTCATTTGAAGTAAAACACAGCACTGACAGACATCGTTCTGTGGGCAGTTTCATACTGTCCTTGTCAATCCTTGTTAATGGAACCAGTGTTTTACCATAGCGATAACCTAGAGAAGGCCTTGAACATTAGTGCATCATCATCTAGTGCATACTATTCATTTTTCGAACACTGTTACCGACTGCCCAGCTAACTGACTGACATAGCTACTGACTGACTAACTGACTGAGTGACCGACTGTCCAACTAAGTTACTGACTGCCCAACAGAGTGACTGACATACATGGTTAATGACTGTCTGGCTGAGTTACTGACAGCCTGTCTAACTGACTGTCAAGTAACTAACTGGCCAACAGACTGACTGAATAAGCAACTGACTGATCGAGTGACTGATGACCTACTGAATACAATCGTGTACATTTAGTGTCCACCTTGTGCAACATTTTCCTTGTCCACCTCGGTGTCATCCTCGTCATTCAAATGATATGATCTCTGCATCTGTACCTCCATGGTCTCAGGGTTTGCAGACATTTGAGATATGGCTGAGAGCTTTTTCCATGTTGCTAGTTTTTCTTCCTTTACCTTAGTAAAAAATGCACTGTTAGATAATCATTATTTTCATTACACTGAGACATAGTTCTGTAAATCTCTGTTGATAAGCACTCCCTTTGATATCTCTGTGGAATGATGTATTTGACACAAGCAACCATGTTATAAATTACCCCACACAGTTGGGTGTTGCCAGGAGGTGTATGTACCATGTGCCAATTGGGTGTTGCCAGGAGGTGTACGTACCATGTGCCAAAGTGTTAGTGTGATGGAAGAGGAGGTTCTATGGAAGAGTTTTTTTCCCTTTATATCCTTTGTTCCTAGGTTCCACTTTATCACAAAATACTCCCTTTTACTTCACTTCACTAAAAATCATATTTTCCTTCTTGTAATGTCTTTTTGTGTTGCAATAACATAACAATATTGTTGTTGCTAATTTCCATTTCCTCTAGTTTTTCAACATTCTTTGAGAGTTTTGCTAATAATTTATAATAAGCATTTGTCAGGTCCAGTTACTTATCATTGGCAACCCATATGTATGAATATTGAATTACTAACCCATGCCTAAAATTACTATTAATTTCATACAGTACAGCGTACAGTACAGCGTACAGTACAGCGTACAGTACAGCGTACAGTACAGCGTACAGCGTGCAGTATTTTAAGCAATCTTAAAAGACACTGCAGCATACCCTGATATAACCATAGACATTTATTTTCAACTGGGAACCAATCTCCAGTGGTCCTCTGAATACTGTGGTTTGTTTGACTGATCTGGTCTGGAAAAAACTCAGCATTGGAAGGACGTGACTAAAAACAAAAAAAATGTATCACACAATATAATAATAAGCAGTACATATACCAGTAGTTTGTTATTGATGATGCTTCCCGCTTTTCAGTACTGTTTGTGTCCAAGGGTGAAGTCCAAATTGAATATTTTTCCCACCCTCGCCATCGCCATTGGGCGCGCTCTCTTACTTTTTAGGTACCATTTCTGCTGTTAGTATTCTGGGAGCAAATCGTGAAGTGACAGCTTCCCATGTCTGACATACTGGCACCCAATGATTGTTGAAGTGCATTGGAGAAAAATTTAGTCACAGCACAGGTAATATGCACCATGTCCCCCCTACAAAATCAATATGAACTGGTAAATTGGAAAGCAAGATATGTGTTGTGGTTCAGTTTTATCCGTGGTTTAATTTTACTTTTTCAGTAATTTGTATAATAATGAGCTTGAAGCAAAGGAAAATAAATATTAAACCAAAGATAACATCGAAGCAAAACATTCATGTACACTGTATAACTTAGTCTGACTTGTCAACAGTATGTTGATATGTCACCTACATATTGTTGTGCTAGCTGTCTACTCTGCTTCACAGGTTTTGTCATACTAATGTTGAGAATTGGCTTTTGTGCACGTTATTTCATACAACATTAATCACCTTGGTTACAAATAATCACCTGAGGGAATAAGTCTCTCCATCTAAGGTCTCTAACAACTGTCTCATGCAGTTCTCTCCTGCTACCTACAAAAATAAACATTTTTGTCCTTAAAAGTAATCACACTTGAATCTTTACTGGATATAAAATACTTACGTGGAGTGTTATCGGATGCTTGGTCTTGCTTTCTTTCGGGTACTTTATGGCCAGAAAGTGAGTATTTAATACTACATGACTATGTACACCTGGTCTTAATCAACACACCTCTCTTTTGGGTGGTGATAACTATTACGTTTACGGCAGATATTGTCGATACTGGGAACAACAAGAATGCCATATAACCATGAATGGCAAAATGGACACTATAACACTCATAAGAATCTGTTCAGAGCATAGGACAAATCATTTGCAGGGTGCAAAGAAAATCATTTTTACAGCTTGCCATTCGGGTAAGCTGACGCTAGCTTTTACTAGCCAAGACGTCATTTCAACTAGCCCCACAAACGTTTTGTTCTTCTGTTATTCAAATTCCTCATAAAACTTCACTTGCCCGTCGGGCAAGTTAAAAACAGGATTCACTAGCCTGATAGCAAAATCCACTAGCCCCTGGCTATCGGACAATACTTTCTTTGCACGCTGATTTGAATAAGGAACAACCAGCAATCAATGAAAGGATCTTAATATGCATTCACACAGTTTTAATGTCCATTCCCTTTCAGGTTCAGAAATATCATTTTTTTCTTCAAATTAATTAGAAAACACAATAACCTGTTGTGGTGTCTTCTCCTTTCTGTGAAGTCCAGCAGAAGTTGAAGGACCACTATCATCATCCTCACTTCCACCAGCAGTGTCTGACGTACTGTCGTCATAAAGATCTGGTCCACTGTTTAATATGGAAAGAGCACATTGCCATATTATGATACTAAAACAATCCATGCATTATAACATGCATCATAAAATTATGTTTCATAGAATTTTTCAATATAGACTGTTGTATGTACCAGGGTTGTCAGATTTGAAGTAGACGGCTGAGTCGTCAAAGTAAACAGCCAGTTTAAAAAACGCCATCTGTAAAGAAATGCTAAGCAGAGTAGCCTGCCGATACTAACCAAGTAGCCGGCAATTTTCGCCAGCAGCCGGCTACTTTTGACAACCCTGTATGTACACAGCCAGATTTAATCAACAAACAAGTTACACTGTATGCGTAAAATTTCTCATACTTATAATATTATTTTTTTATTATTACCAGACTGAGGTAAACTACTCACATTAATGTAAGGTGAATCTCCAGGCTCTTTAAACCGTTAGTGATTGTCTCCAGCTGGTCATTACCAAAGGGAGATCCCAGATCAGAAAATAAATAAATCTTTTTATCATACTTGACACTGAAATAAATCAATTAATTCAAATAAATATTAAATAAATATATAAATGAGTGGATAGTAGGGTGGGAGGTAAAAAATAATCTAATAGATAGAGATGATATTATAACTCAAGTCCATTGTCAATGATAAGCATTTCAGGACGTAATCAAAATAATATAAAATATTATTACACATGACTAAAATTCTGTTTGAAAAAATGAAATTACATTACCAAACTCTGAGAATAAAATTAGGGAAACTCCAGTCAACTCTCTTCATAGCCAACACTGTAGGAACCGCTGTAAAGCTAGTGTCCTAATAGTGAGAGTTTATTTCACTCAAACATCTTCCATTCATTTTTGTCTGGGATTTAGCAGCCATCCGTATTATCGGGGTGTCCATTACAGTGGGATGTCCACAAGGTGAGAGTTGACTGTATTAATTTGAACGTAACAGATATAGTTAAGTTGTCTCACTTTGCCTCTTCACGTAACAAGTCCATGCCAACAACAATAGCATCAATAACTTAAGATCAGTTAAGGAACGGACAGGGAGCAAAGTATGTACTAGCGCAAGAGTCATTTTAACTGGCCTGAAAAATTTTGATGAGCAAGATAAATAATAACTCGCCATTTATTATTGCACCTTAAATTATTTAATTTTTAGCATTATAAATTTAATGTTAAATCAGCTTAGAAAACAGGTTTCGATCCACATGAATTTATTAGAAATTTAAACCATTTGTCTTTCTGTACTTCTATAATGAATTCCCCCCAAAAAATGTCACTTGCCCATCAGGCAAGTTATAGGAACAGAATTCACTAGCCAAATTCCAAAATCCACTAGTCGCAGGCTATCAGACACAACTTTCTTTGCATTCTCAAAAGTCAGAATCATGTTTTAATACCAAGTGGATAAGAACAGGTGCACAGAAGAATCCTGGTGACACCAGCTCTTATGTCAAATTCCGCCTTTGATTTACAAGCATATAAGAGAATATTATTATTTTGTCACTTGTGGCTTCACTCCACACCCCTTTTCTTATTGCCAAATACACAATAAACTGAGTATAAATGTGAGACTGGGCCACTTTTTTTCCTGGTTTTCTCCAAAACAGGCAAATTTTTGTTAGGTTTCTGTTAACACTGTTTATACAACTGGCATTAAAAGGTCTTATAGTCAAAGGATACAGTCTGTTTCAACATTGCCTGTAATTAAATAATATTAATACATATTAACAACATAATTTATTTGTATTACTGACCAAGTGCGAGATCAAGACAGCTTCTTTTTGTGTTTTTATGGACCAAGACAGAAAAGGCTGTACTACAAGACAGCTCAGCATTGCACATGCAAACTCTTAGCCATGAATAGAGCTTTTAAAAAATTCGCCAATGCTGTGGATTGTACTAGCCTGCTAAAGACAACAAGGCCGTCTAAAGTTCTAGGCTAGCATACAATGTATCTTAGAGCTTGCTGACCTTGGCAACTTGACTACACAATATTATTGCTTTACTGAAAAAAAGGCCACCATAAAAGCGTTACTGATGACTACAATCGGAGACAAAAGTAGTTGACACACTTGTTTAAAATGGGTGCTTTTATCAAACATTTAATTCATTTATTATTTCATTCCCTTTAAACGCCGTAAACCCCCTCATCCCCCGAATCAACATTGTCTGAAGTAAAAGAAAGACTTAAAGGTCCAAAATACAACATAGATTTTGGGGGGAGGGGGTTGGGGTAGACAGGGGAAGGGTATAGGTATGTCCACTATGCAAAAAGGGGCCATTTTACGGAAGTGTCTCAACACTTTTGTCCTTCATTGTACCTTCACATTCCATTAACCACATTTTACTGGTGTGACAGTAAAATTGCTTTTACACATACTTTCAGATCACTAATTTTATTTATTGACTGGCCTCAGCTGAGCAGCCTACCTGGCGTGATCTGACTGTGAACAAACTGAAGCATTTCCAAGTCTGGCAAGCCAAGATGGCGAGCAACAGTAATATTCTCATAGCCAGCTTTCATCTTGTCATTTAATCTATTTGATGTTCCTAACAAAATAAAGAATGAGAGAAGCTGTCAAATCCCAAACAGCATATATATCTGATTTTTGAAAGGACATGTTTGCAGAAGGGTTTATTATCAAGGAGAGTTTAACACACTCTTCAAAAATGGTTAGGTTTATTTATGGAAAGAGTTTCACAGGCATGTTTTTTAAACTTACAGGCACTTCCACATAACCACTTATTAGAACCTCACAAGGCGTGGGGGAGGGTAGCCTGTTAAATGGTAGGGAATGGGAGGACAGGAGAGAAATGAAGTAAATTATGAAACTGTGAAAGAGGAGTAAAAACTCTGGCTAAAAAATTTGACTCTTAATGGGTGAGAAACTATAAAAGTTGTATGATTATTATGCTGCATACCTTCAGTACCAAAGAGGACTAGAGCAAATTCATCCTTTGTGTTTGCAAACATCTAAAGAAAAATAGCACACAATTAAATTTGTAAGGGCAGTCTCAATATCATAAATTAAAATACAAATAACCTGGTTAAAAATTGAATTAGAAAATTACAAATGTGATGATCCTGTTTAAGTAAACATTTAAGCCCAAGCCTCTCAACCTTTTACAAAAATATTTTAAACCCAAAAACCTGAATCAGAAGAGTGATGAACATAACCACTACTAGCATTTTTTAAGGCTCAAAATAAATTTGGGACTGTTGTTGGTCGTGTCAACGCGCCAAAGAAGTTTTAGCTCGGTCACAACTCTCTCCTGACTGGTCAAAAAGTTAAAGCAATCCTAACAAGCAAACATATACAGTGAAAAAAAAGCTTGTCCTCTTAAAACTTAATGGTGTGAAATGTGTTTTTTTTGGCACTTATTTACATGGCCAGTTAAGTGACAAATGGTGATCTCAGTGAGACATTGTCCTTTGACTGACCATTATTTTTGAGCCCTGTTTTGGGTGATTACTTTAATCAAATCAAATGGCCAGGAGCTTGAGGGCTTGTTAAACAGAACTTTCTAACCTTCCTCTGTATGATCATGTTGATGGCCTTCACGGACGTCTCCAGGGAAGTAGCATGACCAGGTGCCGCTTGACACATTGAAGGACTGACATCAAGAATAATAACAACAGCATCCTGTGTAAACAACACACATAAACAAATAAAATACTTAAAAACAACACGTCACATTGATTTAGCAGCAGGGGAAGACTGGGAGGGCGAGGAGTCCGAGGTTGTTCACTATTTACAAAATTTTCCAAAAAATCTGGTTGAAAAGTGAAATATGCCACATAGCTTTTTGTGTCATTCCAGCAGAAAATTTTTCGGAGCAACGGAACATCTAAAAACGTAGTCCTGTTTTTCCAGAAGGAAGGTTCCAATTAGGAATTGGTGTTCTATTTGTTAAAACCCATCTTTGATACCAGTGTTTCAGACTTTCGCAGCCATGTTTTGGTTAAAGGAACTGATTCGTGCAAATGGTACAAATGTAAACACAATTCCAAAAAATGAAATTGACCGTGAGTCCTGAATTTTGTTTACCATTTGTCAAAACCGTGGTTTGCCCATGTAAATGGTAAACAACCTCAATACCCAGCAAACACCTTCTAATGCTTTGCACCTACAGGAATGGTGTACAGCTGGTGATGTCACTTTGTTACAAATCAGGGCAGTACAGAAAGGAAGCTCTTCTCAAATAGTCCCGGGAGACTTGTCAACCTTTTGACTGACCCATTGTCTCTTTCCTGACCTTGTAGTTTTATATTTGATCGATATAACCCAGCTTTTTCTCCTTTGTTCCAAATAAAAGAAATGACAGAAATTTAATTTCAAGTATCCGCTAACTCGTTCACTTCTCTCCCATACGTTAGCGCCCAAATCCTTCATTGTAATACTTTTTAACCCAAGTATCGAGCATGGTATACCAACGAAAACACGTCAAGGAAAGCTTGCTAAACTAAATGAAGTTTTCATCTCTTGGAGAGAAACTCGACGTCATCTTTTAGAATTACTTTCTACAGGACTTAGATCGTCGTTGAAATACCCCACCGTCAACTTCACATTTATAGTTACAAAGTTTCATTGATTTTGACAGCATTTTCGTTCGTAGTTTCGAAACCAGTTGCCTCAAATGTATAACTGACTTTTAAGGTGAAAAATCATTAATTTGCTACCTCGCTAAATTCAACCATTTTGGTTTCAAAACGCTTCGATCGATAACGTTCTTACCTTTGCCGCCGCCATTTTGTACTGGTGACGTCACACGATCAAGGCCGTGCTTGCCCGATAAATTTCCCGCCAAATGTTCAAGTTAGTCACGCGATCATTTCCTCGGTTGTGTGACAAGAAAAGTGACTCGATCAGCTCGATCAGCCCCTTTGGAAGAAATCAGGGATCAAATTTCTCAGAATAACAATGTTGCAAAGTTTTCATGTGCTTTATTCCTGGCTTTATTCATGGCTGTTTTGAGTTTTAGAATTAGCAGGAGCCGATTACTGGTCTTAGCCTCCGGGGGGGGGGGGGGCACTTGGGTATTTTTTGGGTGGGTATGTGCCGCCCTGGACTCCAAATTGGCACCCCGTTCTAAAAAAAAATTCCCCTAAAATTGATACCCCGTTCTAGAATTCGCCCTAAAAATGATACCCCGTTCTAAGGTGCAAAGAGTACAACAGTTTGCTTGTTAACGCATTGAACCGTATTTTTAAAAGCGATCTGTCCTTGAATAATTTCAAATGGCTGCTTACAAAACTGGAGCTTTCGTGCGTTCGAAATATTATACCCCGTTCTAGAAAACGCCTCTGAAATGGATACCCCGTTCTAAATCAGGAGCTTCAAAATCACGACCCCGTTGGGCGGCACATACCCGTATAGGTAATGTATGGGAGTACCCCCCCCCGGGTAGCCTCCTAAGGGGTGGGGGAAGCAGTAAAGGAGGGAGAGACGATTGCGGACAGCCTCATCAAAAGCCAGGGAAAAGCGCCCTGGGGACGAGGTTGGATTGGGGAGGAAAGAAAAAGGACCCTTTTCTCCCCCTCCCGTCCCCCTCCCCTGTAGTCTGCTTTAAGGCGGGCCGCGCGAATAATGAAGTTAGTACCGGCTGCGAGCAGAGATTTCTCTCTTGCATGGCTTTTAGCGTTTACGAAGTCGTACGTTCGCGTGTCAAACCAACTACGCGACAGACAAGCCACGCGAACGACTTCGTAAAAAAGCCATGCAAGAGAGAAATCTCTGCTCGCAGAGTAGGAAGTTAGCCCGGATAAGTTATCATTAGAAAACTTATGGGGGGGGGGGCGGGTAGCCTGAAATTCATCCGATTGCTTCGAGTCGTTTTCTCGACTCGAAGTAATCGGATGAAATTCAGGCTAGGGGGCGGGCGAAGTACAAAGAAAAATTCGCGCAAGGGAAAATTAAATGAAAAGAATTCTTGCACGCCAATTAACCCTAAAAAAATATTCATGCTATGGCCTAAAAAAAATTCATACAAGGAATTTGATAACGAAAAAAAATTCCTGCGGCTCGAAAATTCCCCTTCCCCCCCCGATAAGACCCATAACTTTTCTAATGGTCCGTCCCTTAGCCGTCATACCTCATCCACCACACGCGAACATACGCACCACGCAGGTGTATGGGAAAACCGAAAGGGCTTTTTAACCTATAATCTAAAAAATGATTACGAGCGAACACTGAATAAAAAAGAGCTCTCGATTTCCTCGCTTGAGATTTTCTAGTCGATTTTTGTCTAAATAAGCTGGCAGTTAATGAAGGACAACAACCGCCCGATTGATGGTTTTCACGGTGACGTCATCAGATTGCAAAGTCAAAAAAACGAGGTTTTACGAATTCTTATTTACACTAGGTTGAAGATTAATAGGAAATACATCTTTGTACAAGTTTCCAGCCCCGAAGCATGTTTCATTTCGAAAACACAGCAATTTCAACTTCCGAGTTTTCACAGTGCGTGACGCCAAAAGAGGAATACTATCTCCTTGAAAAAAAGTCCCTCCGCTTGATTTTCAGCAGTTTAACCATTTCAAGTATTAGAAGATATGTTTATGCGCAAGTATGCTAGTTCTCGAGTGAAAAGGAAGAGCTTTTATAGAAAAAGTGAACTCCAGATGTTTTTGTTGATTTCCGGCGGCCATATTGGTGGACAGTTTCTGGCCACCAGTATGGCGTCTCCATACAAAGCTATACAAAGGTGCGTGAAATATTTCGGCAACTAACTCAGAAACTGTGGGCCACAAAGACCTGAGATTTGGACAAATTGTTTATATATTAGTCTTTTATAACATTTCATTTTCTTGGCTTCTTCCACTGGACGGTTTCAGATGTATTTTTTTGTGCCGTGTTTATTGCGTGACAGTGAAAACGAAGAGAAAACGTCAATCATCTTCAGTCAAATAGACAGATGTTCAGCATATTTTAATTTTTTGTTTGTATGCATTTGTCAGTTGTTGTGTTTTTCGTGCATTCAACTGAAAAAATTTAGAGATTGTTGACCCGCACAAGATTACAACCGTCTCTACTTGCTCCAACGTCCCTAGCTAGCGCCGAGGACAGACGGTCGTATTTACAGGCTACTACCACGCAAGTTTTGGTTATTTTTACTGCGATCATGGTTAATTTTGGTAAGAAGGGCTAAAAATAGATCTGGTAATGTTTTGTAATTTTTAGTGACGGGCCGGAAACCCCTGAGTACTGGAAATTTTATCTGAGACATTTGGTACAAATCTAAACGGCAAAAACCGTGGACGAGGGGCTGCCGGTCGTCAACGTTAGATCTCGAGAGAAAACTAATCAGCTAAAAATTTACTTAAATAAGTCCAAAGACTACTGCAAAACTGAAGTGAAAAAAGTGCATTATTTAAACTTTTACTTTGTTTCTTTTCGACTGGTTCCAAAAGCATCTGCATCTTCAGTGTAGATTTCAGTAGAACTTTCCACGATCATAGAGTCTTTAAATAGAGCATAACGATAATCAGTCACACCTCCATAGCTTAGAGGTCACTTTTGTCATGTTCCGTTTTACAACACTGCTATGTAAACTAAAACCTGAGCGAATCTGTCGATCTGATCTGTGGATCCTTTTACCGGGCCGCAAGATCTGGTACTAGTCCCTTACGACGCCATTTTCTTTGCGATCATAATATGACAGACTTTGCCATAAATCTGGCTTCGTTCTCGTTTAGAAACCAAATGACAACAGCACTCATTTTTTTCGCAGCTGTGTATCGTTCCAGTTCCAAATCAACGCTTGCTGTCATTACCCTGGTTATAAGAGTCCGCACCATGATAACAGTTGATGATGTTTACTCACCAATCAGGATAAAATATATTCTCTAGTCCTGTCATGATTCTTTTTTCCTTTTTCTCTCAAGAGCTTCCAGAATCACTACTGGCCTGCTAGTCTTACGCATTTTAACGTTCCTTATGAAAACTATTACAAATGTCTCATGCAAATTTACTCTTACTTCCGACGATCATATTTGTAAGCGCTCATTTAGTTCAAACGTTTTGTCTGTATATACCCCTAGTTTTTACTTGTAATTAGTTAATTGCAAACGACTCCACAAGCCCATGTAGCTTTAATACTCATCGTTTTAAAATAAAGGCTATCTATCTATCTATCTATCTATCTATCTATCTATCACGTTATTTTTAGCTGGTCACGTTGTTTCCTCTTTCTAAAAAAATCTCCCACAGTACTATTTGAATGATATACGGCAGGTTTTTTAATCACGGGAGAACAAAACAGAAATCTTTTTTCGGAAAACCACGGGGAGTGTTACAAAATACATAGTTCACTGTCACCTGGTGTCTTGAATTGTCCAGGCATTAGAAAATATGCAACGCAACAAAGCATGACTTACTTAACACGATCCCACTTGCGAATGGAGCCGTTACTCCTAACTCGGGAGAGGGACGATTGCATTTATAGCAGGCTAGATAAATAGCGACCATATTATTGTTTTATGTAAAACATTGCACTGGATAAGATTACAACTCCACTCTATTTTCGGTCAGAACACTGCTGAGAGGTAACATGACCAATTCCTGATTTAGAAACAGTAGTTACCCCTTGGGGGTACAAAACCAAAAACCCTATATAAACGGTTTTGTTACAGACTTCCTGCAGAAAGATATAGAAAGAGCTAGCAACAGTATCATCCCTGAAGACTTGAAATTTCCGCGGAACTTTCACAAAGGCAAGAAGATGATTTACACCCAACTCGAGCGACAAAGTTCCTTGTCTTATCCTTCAGAGACGCCGATCGAGTCTAGTTTAAGACGGCTGTACTCTCCGCAAGAGTTCCTTTTGGAGACAAGTATTGTAGTCCTGGTTTTGGCTTGTTTTGTAACAATCAGCTTTGCTACAAGACTTCTCGAGGATGATGTGTGCTGCGGTGGTTTTGTTCCTGTGTAAAGTCTAGATCTGTGCAGTGCATCTTCGTTAAAGATGCTCTGTTTCGAAGGTAGAAGCAGTAACTATACAATGGCGCTGGTAAAATCATGAGGTCCAGGAATTAGCCATGAGCTTGAGAAAACCGAGCTGGACGTTTCTTTCTTGGTTAGAACAAGCAGACGCACATTGTTCACTTACGTCTCAGGATCAGCTACCATCCGGACGTTTTTTCCGTGTATATTTACTGGGCGGTCTGTGGTTGGTAGTGATAGCAATCACAAGTTTTTTTGAACCGCCACGTGCTATCGATACACGCGTCTGGCAGCCGATCGAGTCCATCTCGCTGAAGCTTGAACATTGCGCCAACCAAACTGTCTAACAGCACTGTGAACAGGACTGCAAGACTATAACTTAACTTAATGGTTACTTCAATATCATCGGTTTTATCGGAAGACATGATGTCGAAAGCTGATGGACTTCATAAACGAAGGAATTAGCTAAAGATTTTTAAATAGGCATTTAGAACTGCAAAAAGTATTGCTTTGTTGATGATTTAAGTGTGAAAATGTTGTTTAATTATCACGGGAATTATCATTCATTATGTATTAGATGTAATTTTTGATATGTATAATGCTTATTGTTTCCTGAAAGAAAGTCGTTCATTATCAAAGCTCGTGTAGATCGTGTAAGAAATTAGGAATTAAAGTCTTCTTAAAAATATTATATAAACCGTTTATTGTCCACATGATAATTAGTTCACTGAGTAGGAGGAACACATTTTAGTAGTGTTGCTTCAGGTTAGACCAGTGAGGTGTTAAATTGGATGGTAGCTTTTTTGGACTGCTACATCTTCTGTTTCGTCGAATTTTTCATTTGAGTTTTCTACTGCTGGTGACTGCTACAATCTATACAAGAGAACTCCTGACCTGGTGTAACTCCATTTAATAAAGTTTAAATATTATATTACTTTCTTTATCAATGGCCAAGCCTGTTCCAGGCTCCGAGATAGTCGGGTCCGCGGGGACTGTAAGCGCGAACACAAAAAATTAAATAAAACGGGAGTTTTGGGATGACGAACCTGTTACGTTTTAATGTCGTTTCAGGCCTGCTATAGGAGAAGTCCTTTAACAAAAGGGAATTGGCCCCCGGGGGAGTACTTTGAGGCCAAAAATCAAATCCAAAAAAATTTCCTGTGATTCTAACAAACCTAATAAAATCTCTAGACCAAACATTAAACGCCAAGAACCCTTGTTGGATTCACCTCGGGCACTTTATGGAGTATTGTATAACTGGTTTTGGGAATATATAGTTCGAGATGCAATGCAATCTGTTTTAAAAAAACAAGTTTGATTCTACCGGGGGGATACTTGAAAGTTTTCATAAGGGAAGGCCAATCCCTTACCCTTACTCTTTTATATACCCCTTTTGACTGAAAAGGTAACCCCCCCCCCCCCCCTTGTGAACACCTTCTGATTGACAAATGGTAACCCGTTCACATACCTACAGTAGTTTTGGAACTTTGCATCCCTTTTAACTGCAGTAAATGCATTGTCTTTAAAATGCTGTATGAATAAATAAAAAAACCAGAACGTTTTCTCCAGTTTTTCAAAGACATAAAATGGATCTGTTAGCCCTCATGATTCATGAATCTTCAGGCCGTTTTACCCCAAAAAAATCCATTTAAATAAAGCCAAACAAAACATGCAAAAACATTTTCCTTAAGAAATCATCCGAGTATCCCCTAAGGAATTACCTCCACGTTTTATCAAAACTTTGAGCAATATCGTAAGTAAAAAACGCAACAATGTTGTATAGAAATAATCATTTTATTCAGTTATTAAACTATTTGAAATACTCGTGGCCGGATGTAAACTACAATTCAAGACAGGAAATAAATCAATTCTAAGTTAAAAGATAGCAAAAATAATAAAAAACACATTTGTTCCAGCCAAATTTTTTTAGGCCTGCCAACAAAGAGTTCAGATCCCTCAAATGATTGGAACACGAAAGGACTGGGGAGCGTTTAAGCAACTTCCAATTTATAATAACTGCCGAAGACTGGCATGCCTTATCGTAGCTTATCGTGTGTCTATTCTTAATTACAAATGCTATATTTTACTGTATTTAAAGACTCCAAGCTCCAGGTCCTATTGCACAGTAACAGACCCATGATTATATTGCAGAATAGTAAGAGCTAAACTATGCAAAAAAGCTAAAGTTTTCGAGTAAAAGAAGTCAAGTATGACGGGCTCCAGTTGCAGTGCTCAAAATGATTTTAGGGAGGTTCGACCGGTAAAAATATTAAACCAAAAAAGTTCACTAATAACAGCTTGTAATCTCAAAACTATCTTTTACCAGTTCTAGTTATCGCTATACCTTTCAAAAAGTGGCTTAATGAAAGGCGAGCATGTAAGTAGAAAAAAGAAACATGCTGCCTAACTGTGTGTGAGGAAAGTCTTGTCCAGTCAAAGATTGATTGTTTCGTTTAGTACCGTACCGTCGAATACGATAAGCCGTGACTGGTCAACATGACAGGCGCGTGAATTTTTTTGGCCGGTCAAGTCGCCATTCTGGCCGGATATTGTCCGTTTTGGGCCTTAAGTTGTTTCATATTTTAGGTTAGTGATAGTATGAAATGGGCCATAGGGACTAGTCAGTGCTGAAAGAAAAAAAAAAGCTTGTTTAAAAACACTGATGATGCATGATACAACTCACAAATTCACTGTCTACAAGTTTTGGTTGAAATAGCAGTAGATTGGACTTCAGTGAATCAGCCAATGCAATTAGTCCCGTTATGTCTAGTTGGGAATTTATTGCAAGCCAGAATCCCCGGCCAGGTGAAGCCAAATCTCTGCATAAGCGCCTCGCAGCCCTCTCTTGCTTGGTTACAAAGCTCTCTGCAAGGCTGGCGTGGTTCTTCGCAGGGCGGAGCGTAAACAGAGCACAGGAACTGGGCCAAATATGGGGAACAGCCCACTTTCACAAGTGGAAAAAATTGATGAACCTCTAAAGCGGCCTCTTCTTGTGTTCGATGGTTCAAAATGTTTGGGAACAACGTCATGTTCTGTTGCAGATCACTGCAGAGTGGAATGACCAGTGCTTCACAGCGGCCTGTATTGGAAACTAATGATTGAAATGATAATTTAAAAAATGAAGAAACGTAATGACTAGTCATATTACAGGAAACATAAAACCCGCAAAGATAAGTTGGTTCAAAGCGATTTTTGCATGCGTCGAGAGTGCGTTTTGTTTTCGAATTGCAGAAAAAACTTTTAACTGTCCACAACCACTGATCTAAAAACCTGCGTTGCGGGTGAGATGGTTTTCTCTATCCAGTTTTCCCTGGCTACGGTAGAAAAGAAGCCCATGTCATCCACAGGAGGTGCTAGGGAGGGTGCTTATATTTAATGCCAAAATCACTGGAAATTCGGTAAAAAAATAGAAGAAACGCTTCTAGTTGGAGGTTGACTTTTTTGGGAAACAGTCGGAGGTTGACTTTTTTTGGGAAACGTGGACCATCCCGCGCTTCAAAGAGAGGAGTATTACCAGTCAGATCGGCAGTAACCACTTCGTTTTTTGTTTAGTCCGATTCCTTTGTGGGGGCGTACTCCCTTATATAAAAAAAAAAAAAACACTGCAAAAACCGTGTACGATCTATCTTTCTCAACATTCCGCGTCGGATCCAAAAAAATCTTGATCAGTCAAAGTAGATCAAATTGAAAACGTCGCAGTCAAGAAGACTTTTGCAGGGACTGATCAAAGAACGTGAAATAGAGTTAAGTTGCGATATTTGGACTGGCCAATACTAGTATTGGTATTGGCCAGTTAAAATATCGTAACTTAACTCTATTTCACGTTGTCTGATCAGTCCCTGCAAAAGTCTTCTTGACTGTAACGTTTTCAATAAGTTATATAGGTATGTGCCGCCCCATCAGGTACGGTTTTTGTGCCCTTTTGGTCTAAAAACGGGTATACACTTTGCACATTTTAATTTGGACTGGAATTGGGTATGGTTTTCGAGGGAACTAGGGGAGTTTATGAACTATTTATCTTTTCAATTCCAAATGAGTACGAAAAAAGGAGAAACATGCGAATTCGAAATGGATTTGAAGAATTTTTTTGTTTGCGCTCTAATCTAAGTAATGATAAAATAATTTCTGCCCACAGGCCAGGTCTGAAAACGGGTGTGGAAAATTACATTTTTTGGTCTGAAATAGTGTCAGGATTTGGAGAACCGGGCGGCACATCCCCACCTAGTATTTCCAGGAGTACCCCCCGAGAGTCCCATCTCGTAGGGAGCTACACATAGCTAAACGTTTGGTCATAACACGCTTCAGACCAAGTGGAGATCTCCGCCGGCTAAACCTCAGAAGATCTTGCGATTAATTGTCGTTCCATTCTTTCTTGGTTAGTTGTTGTTCTGTGTACAAGAACTACAGTTGTAGTTATAACTAACTACTATTAGTTGTTGTTCTGGTCAGGCAGGCATGCGAAAAGTACCCAAAGTTTGAATATAAATGTAGTGAGACCTACTTACCTGCGGAAGAGGGTGTGGTCTTGGCCATCTGGGTGGGACGCGATCCGTCAATACATTGAGAGGACTCGTCTTTTCTTGGTAACTTAGAGCAAGACACTGGAAACTTGAATCCTATCTCGCGAAATTGAACACGACAACTCTTTCTGACACGAACGCAGAGCTCTTTACAAGGTAAAGTTTTGTATGCTCTGCAACGCGGGATATACAAGGAGCACAGGAAGAAGTTTAACTCTGATGAGCAGTTTGTTTGAACAACAGGGAGAAATTTGCTTAGTTCACCGGAAGCCTCGCTTTGACTTTTGTGCCTAAAGAAGTTGGGCATCCGGGTCATTTTGTATTGCTGAGCACTGCATGTAGCATCAGCTATGCGTTCACATCTGTCTTTTGCTGCAAAAATAAAACATTTTTTAGATTACCTGAAATAATCCGTTTTTTAGCCAGCTAAATCATTTCCATTGGCAATGATCTTTGGCAGGAGAGTCAAAGAGTCAGTCTGTTCGTTAATCTAAGACACACAATAAGCCTGTAAGACAGTTAGCCAGTCTTTTACCTAGTCATTTCTCCGTGACTGTCCGTTACACAGTCTTGCGATAAGAGCGTCATTCTGATTTTTAATCAGCACTGTTTCAGATAAAAATGTTAACAATCACTCCCCGATAATCTATAGATTGGGTAGAACGCGCCTAAGAAATATGAGGCCGGCGGAAAAAGGGCTGCCGCCAAACGTGACTCTAGTTTCACGTTCACGTATCTTATGTACCTGGTACCAGTGGCTTCATAGCTCAGTTGGTAGAGCATCGCACCGATAATCGCGAGGTCACGGTTCAAACCCCGTTGAAGTCCTGAATTTTTTTCAGGCTTCTTTACGCACTTGCATAAATTGTGTTAACTGCGACGATCATTTCTTCACTTTCATTTCATTTCCGCAGTTCATATATGATTTATTCATATACCATTAACACTAATCTTACCGTCCGTCGGGCGTGGAGGTTGGGTCGTGACTGCAGCGATGGTCGCCAAGTCCACGCATATTCCAGGACCATTCCTCTCAGGGAACTTTTTACATGCCATGCTCTCTGGCCACGAAAAACCAAACTTTTGTAACAAAGGAAGACACCCATTCTTTACTCGGTTACAGAGACCTCTACACGGCGGCAGCGGTCTATTCAGGATCGTGCAAATAGGTGCATAGAGCGAACACAGAAATAGTGTCAAGTACGAAGAACAGTTGGTTAGTACCAAGGGGTAAAACTGATGAACTTCCAAGGCTGCCTCCCCTTGGGTTTTGTGATGGACAAAGTTGGGAAACATCGTCATGTTGTACGGTAAGTTTTGGCATAATGGAATCGTCAAAACCTGGCATTTGCCTGAGAAGAAAAAAAAATAAAGGAGCTGCAGGTCACGAAATTCATCAAAATTCAAACATTGAGAACTTCCGCCAAATTGAGTAAAATATGAAAATATCCGCTCAAAACATGAGAAGAAGGAATATTTATGTAAACAGAAGATTAAAACGAATTGGAGTAGTGGCTTTTCAAAACTTGTTAGCCAAACAGTTTTTCAACGTTCGCTTTTGCGTTTTTGGTAACGTTTGATTTAATGCTTTGGAGACACCTTTGTTTGTCGTGAAGCTGTGATTTTCATATTTAGAAGTAGTTTCTTCACTAACGCTGAGTACCATAGAGAAAAAGAACTTGGCAATTTTGAAACAGCCCCTTTCAAGAGAATTTATGAAGTTTTCAGTTATTTTCACCTTTGAAAACTATTTTGAAAGAGGTTCACGACCAAAAAGCAAAACAAGTTTTCAAATTAATACATAAAAGCCGGTAAAAAGTCAAATGCACATTTCCACTGTTAATACTAAATTTATGTTTCCACCACTTAACAAGAAAGTTGATCAACCCTACATGTTTTGAAAAATTTTATGCAAGTTCATGCTTAAACGTGCTTCTCACGATTTTAAAGTTTTTATGACAAGAATTCCACTGACAGTGAGCCTTTGCTTCGCGCATCAAGGTATGGAAATATCGATGGAGCCTGGTGGACAAGGAGGGCGGCAATGGTTAAGAAAACACGTCTTAAATAAATCTTACCTGGTACAGGTGGTGGCCTAGAAATAGCCACTTCAGTTGAAGGCCCCATGTAACAGCTAGCCTCATCTTTACGTGGGAAGTTTTTACATTTGAGATCCGTTGGCCATTGAAAAGAATTTTGTCTGTGGGCTTGATTAATGAAACGCTTGCACTGCGATCTTGTTTGCACACAGAATTCTCTGCAAGGAGGCAAAAGGGTCTTGGAGTCTGCACAAGAAGGAGCGTACATTGGGCACAGAAAACGGGCTAACATGGACGAACACTCTTTAGGAGCGATTAAAAAGATGTCATTGAACCGATTAAAGCTTGCGCGGACAGCCTGCTCAGTCACATGACCAAAGTAGTTAGGCATCTGTGCATGCCCGGTTTGAAGGGTCTTGTTGTGTGCCATGCATTGGGTTAACATTATTGGCTGGCATCCTGTTGCTGTGTGGGCAAATAAGAACGAAAGAGATGCATGGCTTTCATCACAGTTGATAACTATACACAAAAACTTCAAGCCAACAACCGTACGTGTTAAATAAATAAAAGCATTATTAATTATTAAGCCCGTTTTTTATATGCTTTGCGAGAATAGCCTCAGGTCGTTAGAATACTTTTTTTTATGGTTGTCTTAATATTTGACACCAACCCTAAGTATCAAGCTGGAAAAACACTCAGTTAACAGCCTCTTAGCCTCTGAAAATTCAAGAGAGTTCTTCCTCGTGTTCAGTCGATGCATTTCTCTCTTCATTTTCAGACTTCTTTCTTGATAGCGGGATGAGCTTTATTCCAAGTTACGGATCAAGGAAATAAGACCGGGGCATAGTACACCAAAGTTCGACATCGTGCATGGCTATCCCTACACACGAAGGACTCGTGGGGATAATCCCGCAAAATTAAGTTAAACTTTTGATTTGCAAAGTTTTGTCAAAATATTGAAATAGGTACGCAGTTTACGCTTAGAGATCCGATGTTTACACAGATTTTGCATAATTCGCCTCTCGTAACTTGTTAAAGCCAGTCAAAGCTCTAAAACCGACCTCGAAGTCGCGCCTATTGTTGGTCTTGGGGAGGTGAATGTAGACTGCAAAACAGTCCGTATTTTTGCATATTCAACTACGCGCTAGCAGTCAAACAAAATGTCCGGAACGAAGCTGAAAACAGAAAGCGAGACTGGGTAGAGACACCCGACGGGCGAGTGAAGCTCGCGCGCTTCGCACGCGCAAGAGTCTTACGCCACGCTTGATTTCTTTGCTGATTTTGAGAAAAAAAACCCAACTGTTTTGCAGACTAAGGTGAATGATAACAAGGTTGAACTTGAGGGTGTTTGTGTTACAGAGGTGCCCGTTATTAGAGTTTTGATGGTATGTATTAAATAAATTGAAAAAAAGATGGCGAAGGAAATTTTAAGTTATTTCTTACCAATTGTGTTTTTTGGCCACGATCCATTAAAACACTGTGATGTAGCCTCTTTAGGATGATTACGACATTTCATTGCTGAACCTAAGTTGATTCCAAATCGCTGGAGTTCTTTCCTACAGCTCTTCATAGCACGCTTACAGAGTTCTTTGCAGGGAGAAACAGGCTTCTGGGTACCATTACAAGGAGGTGCCAAAATGGAGCATAAAAAGGGGGCCATATCAGGAGAGCACTTGCTTTTTAAGAGCCGGTCAAATTTGCGTTTTATCACTAGCTTGGCATCGTCTTGTGACCGGTGTTTCAAGAAGTTTGGAAACTGGGTCGTAGTGTATGGCATATTTTGACAGAATGAAATTGTTATAGGCTCACAGCGATGTGCACCTACAGAAAGGAATTAAGAAAATAAATTTAATCAATGATCAATCAAACGTAAAGCTTTTTTGCCACACACAACAAGAGCTGATTAAATAAGACATTAAAAAGTGATTGTAGTGTAACGCTACCACACACAGCCCCACCCCTCCCCCCTTTCCGCTCGTCTCCACACGTCAAAGGCTGATCCGCATCCTGCCCCTCAAAAAAGAAAAGTAAAAGAAGGGTGCAGCATTCACGTAGGTTTGATCCATGCACCCTCTGGTTCGAAGTAGACCCAGGTATCCCTTCGTCAACTCAGACACAATCTTGGTTATCTCAGGTTGCACTCTCCCCTCCGTCAATCAAAACCTGGTCGATACAACTTGGTATGGTCGGTATGCGTAGTTAAAATTGACAGCAGAAAGTATAGGGAAGGAATCAAGATAACATTAAGGGGTAAGGAACGGCTTCATTCTGACTTGTTCGTTTTGTAATATTCCAATAGTAAAACTTTCAGCAATATAATGTTGGTTTATATGATTTGCTTAGTATATGCATGGTCGGTTTACTTTGTACGATTCAGTTGCAATAGAAATCCTGAAAGGTGGGTCAGTTTTCATATACTACATGTAGTTATGCAATGCTTTCGAGCAGTATACAGAGAGAATGATCTCACGAATGACACACGAGCCTTTAAATTAGATTTAACAATTATTCCTCGAGTCCGAATGGGCTCTGAGTCACTAGCTGGGCTATTGACTCAGAGGCCATGAGGGCGAGAGGAATAATTGTTTTAGTAAAATCCAACTATATAGTTGGCCAAAAATATCGAGAATAAAAAAGTATTTAGCTAGTTAAAGCTAGACTTTAATATTTTTTGCCGCCAAAAAGCCCGCGCTTTTCGCTTCTAGTGGGCTATAACATATAGCCTAGTAATAGCTCAACCAATCAGAATGCGGCATTGATAATAGACCACTAGTTGGATTTTACTAAAGGGCATTAACCTACCTGGCTGAGACCTTGAAAGCCGCACCCGTTTGCCCCTGATCACATCTCCTCGAGTGTTTTGGCGACCAGCCAAAGAGTAGGAAGTATTTGCTTTGTCTTGACTCTCTGCTTAAATTGAAACAGTTTCGTTACAATTTGAACAGTGGTTTTTCTTCTTTTTAGTAAAAATTACTTGGCATCGAAGCGTGGCGCGGTCATTTCGCGCTTGTCCCATTCTCGCACACACTCTCTCACCACCCCGGGTTCACCGGGGAGCGTTGCGTGACATCCAAAAAACGGCTGCGAGGAAGACTAGGGTTCACCACCCTCACAAAAATATTTGCGTCTTTGTACCACCCCGAGTTCACTAGCCTGCGAACAGCAGACGCATTTCCGGTCGTCGCTTCTCTGGACCGGAAATGCGTCTGCAAGCGACGACCGGAAATGCGTCTGCTGTTCGCAGACTACGTGTTCACGACCCACACAAAAATTTTTGCGTCGGCGTTGAACTGATCGAAAGCCTCAGTAAAGCATTTCCGTTATTATGCTCACCTTTTTTGGGTCAATTTGTTTCAAAACCAATTATTGCCACAACTTTAACTTCAATTTTAAAACCTTTTTAAAAACTTAGTGAAGAGATTCCAAAACTTGATCATCCTGCAGGGAGATTGTCATCGCCAGACTATACTGAATTATTTAACCACGGTAAACAAAGCTTGACTTACAGCTATTTGACACATATCTTTGATGACATTTTTTTGGCCTTTCGTTACGCTAGTCACATGTTGATGCACGAAATGAGACTTGCAACATGGAATTCTTATTTGATCGTCTCTATACTCATTCAAGAGTTACTAAACATTCTGCTTCTTAGCTCGTAGGATGGAAGTCGCGAATAGGTCCGAAAAAATCATTGGCTAGGCAATTTTTAACAAAACACCTGGGGAGTACACTTTATTCGCTAAATATCCTGCGACGTTAAGGTGTTTTTCGGAATGACGAAACATTTCTACCCACGCGACGCTAGCAAGGCAAGCAAGGGACAAAGACAGGCGCGGATATGGGTCAGATTTTTCATAAGAATTATATTTTTAATAATAAAGAAACAATTTCCAAGTTGAAATCTGGCCAATATCCTGTCTGAATGACTACAAAACCCAGGAAAGGGGACTTTAAGGAGTTAAAATCCAAAAATTTTCTGAGGGAACCTGCCTCCGGATCCCCCTAGGAACTTACGCCTTCCGTGCTCGTTTTTGGAAATCGGTCAGTATATATTATCCTAGATCCGCGTCTGAAAGAACCTCACTTACAATCCCTGCTCAAAAACCTAAATTGTGTGCAGCCCATTACAAGCCTCTCCCATTGTATAACTAGTACATATGAATCCTAGTAATATTCAGTAAACACACTGAGTTATAGTGGTTAGGTGCTTGCAAGGAATCAGCCATCAGCTTAGAGCTTGGCGCGCCTAGTGGTGGCTGTGGAACTAGTATGTTTAGGCGCAGATCCCCTGGCACTTTTGCACGCCGACGGGTGAAGGCACACTGCCTTTCTTTAAGGATCCTTTAGACTACCGAACAGACGTTATTAATTTCAAGTTTTCCCTTGTTTCAAGCGAGCAAGAAGAGGCCTTGGAGCGCTCGCCACGTGCGACGGGGAAAAGTGCGCCCTCCCCTAGCCTGCATAACAGGCGCTTTATGAGCTACGCGAGGCAAAGGCGGCCTCCCCTCGTCTCGCGCCTTACAATCGCTTTGAGATTCGCGCAAAATGCCGCGTTTGCCTCTCGTGGCTCATAAAACGCCTGTTTGCAGGCTAACCAGGCCTGCAGGCTAGCCTTCCCCTGTCGCGCGTGTCCCGCGTCGACGTCCGCCTCGTGCTCACCTGGAAAACGCAAGAAAATAGCGCCTGTTCTGCAGGCTACCCCTTCAATCTTTCGACCCCTGTGCAACTCTGTTCCTTTCAGGATAAAAATGGAAGAAGGATCGCCTGATCGCAAGTTATCCAGATTCAAGATCAAAGGCGCTCATTATCGACCTATTACGTCATAATTAAGAACAGAGTATACAGAGAATGTATAGCCATTTCATTAGCATAAGTACTTTTTGCAAAGAGGCATTCATCTATAAGTGAGACAGTCAAGTATTACCTTGTAACGCCTTGAACTTTTTAAGAGTGTTTAACAGACTTCGTATTTCACCCTGCATCCACACCATACCGATGATCAAAACAACAACTGCTGCGGCCATCAAAACCACGGCCATCAGCATGACGCGCTTTTCTGTTTTAGGCTTTACAGTCTTGTCTGCTGTCTTCTTCATGGCAAAACCTTGAGAAATATTCTCCTCTATTTCTGCGTCTGTAAAAAGCTGTTGATAGTCCGACTTCAGATGGATTTGCTCGCAATGAAAGTCTTTGGACGGAATGCGGAGTCTAATGATTATCTCTAAAGGTCTCTGGTTACATTTTGTCGTCGCTGTTTTTTTAGAAAACAGACAGGTGTCAAAACGGGCACTTCATACCCCGTACACGCAAGTTTTATCTCGAGAGCGAGTTAGCTTCGGGGCGGGGGGGGCGGGGGGGTAGTTCCTCGTATAGAAGTCAAGATCAAAGCTATTTGGGTAC
>OZ037781.1:35335066-35362566 GCA_964035525.1 Porites cylindrica
TCAGCTAGGAAATCCGAACAGATGAAAAATTTTTAGGGGATAAAAATATGCCTATATCTACCTTTTAAATACTAAAATACGTTCAACAATGCTATGTTAAGTGGTTTTGAACTATATCCTCGTTGGGTGCTCATGTGTAGGGTTCGCATAGTCTTGAAAAGTCCTTGAATTTTAGGGGGTCCTTGAAAAGTCATTAAATTTTCCTCACCTTTGAATGTAATGGCCTGAAAAGGATTTTTAATGCATTTTGGTTTTCCAAGAGAGAATATAAATCATAGCTCAAAGAAGTTATTGGTGATTTACATACAGCGTCTTTCGTTTTATGCAAGAATTAACTATATAAATTTAAGACAAGTGAACTGACAAATATTGCTGAAGCAAACAGTCAAGCCTTAAAGTGCGTTTAAAATGGACCGGGAATGTGCTTTTTTTTGTGCAGTGTGTGAAATTACATTCCTGGTAGGCGGTCCATGAAACCTGAAAAGTCCTTAAAAAATGGTCGCAATTTTTTGCATGAACCTGTGTACATGTATGACGTGATCTTCCAGGGGGGCTACTCGGGATTTCAAGTGACGGGGATAATCGGAGGATTTTTTTGGGTTTAACATTTTCCATTCCGGGAGTTTTTTGGGTATGAAAATTTGGCTTGGGTAGCTTGACTTGAGTAGGGATTTTTTGGGGGTATTAAAAAGAATCAGATGAGAAAAAGGATATATTCAGATGGTATGATGAATAAACAAACACGAGTGTTCAATTTCCAATGTTTTTCTTTGTGTTATCGCATTTCCCCTTTCTGGAACTCTTAAGGGCCACAAAATCGGCATGAGATATTTTTGGGGTGAATTTTTGGTCCAGGGATTTTTTGGGTTTTGCTGGAAGCCCTAGGGATTTTTTTGGGTCTTGACTTTTAGTAGTCTCCTTCGCAGCCGTTATTAGGGTCGTCACTCGTCACGCAACGCTCCTCCCCACTAGTGGGGAGGAGCGTTGCGTGACGAGTGACGACCCTAATAACGGCTGCGAAGGAGACTAGACTTTTAGCTCCATTCGATCATCCCCGTCACTTGAAATCCCGAGGACCCCCCTGGGCGTGATCTTGGCCTGCCACTAAGTAGTCTCCCTCGGGGCCGTTTTTTGGATGTCACGCAACGCTTTGCGTGACATGCAAAAAACGGCTGCGAGGGAGACTAGCCACTAAGTGACTCTGTGGTTATATTTTAAACTGTAGCTTATGATTCTACTCGGCAAAATGGTTAATCAACCCTTGGACCCTGATCGTTCCTTTTAAGAAATATTTACAGCGCAGGCAATTTGCAACCTTTATACCTAAAATTCTCTTTTTTTCTAGACAGACTAAAAAGAGGCACCATGGCACCAAACATTGCTCATCGAAAGGCTGCAGTTGTAACGGAATCAAAGGAAAAATTCTCCAAGGGGGCGGAAAAGAAAACTTTTATCACCGAGCAGACGCTCAAAGAGCACAACGGCGTGAATGGATCTCCTTCATGGATAGCAATCAAGAACAAAGTTTACGACGTAACAGGATTTGGTCGGGAGCATCCCGGCGGAAGTATCATCTTCACCCATGCGGGGCTGGATGCAACGGACGTGTTCAATGCTTTCCACCCTGCATCTGTTTACAAATGGCTGCCTCGGTTTTATGTTGGAGAACTGGTGAGAGATCCCTGCTCCGATCCCTCTGATGCTAAAAAGGAAATGGAATATAGACGGGATATTACAGAGATGAAATCAGAGCTGTTGAAAGCGCGCGCATTTCAATCTTCTAAGCTGTATTACGCCTTCAAGGTAGTATCAAATGCTGCAATACTTGCCGCAGCCATTGCTGCCATTAAAGTGCTCAATGGCATGACCGGAGCAGTAATAGGCGGTGTTCTTCTCGCTCTCTTCTGGCAGCAATGTGGATGGCTTGCCCACGATTTTCTTCATCATCAAGTGTTTACTAATCGCTTCTATAACAATCTTGCTGGGCTGGGTGTCGGGAACATCTGGCAGGGTTTCTCTACTTCTTGGTGGAAAATGAAGCACAATCACCATCACGCTTCACCAAATGTGGTACATACCCAGGCAGGTGGCGATCCTGATATCCTGACAATGCCATTGCTGTTATGGTCTGAGAAGATCATTGAAGGCGACTCCGAAGAGCTGAAGGATCTTCCCAGATTCTTGATCAGACATCAGAAGTTCTTTTATTTGCCGCTTTTAGCTGCTGCGCGTTTATCGTGGCTGCTGCAGTCCCTACTGTTCCAGCTTGAACCCGTTCACCAGTTTGTTGGGGGCCTACCGATGAAGATCGCAGAGATAGTCACTATTGGTATCCATTACGTTGCAGTGGTGTATATCACGTTGCTATTAGAAACGGCTGCCTCACGAATCGTCTTCTTGTTAGTCTGTCAGTCACTCGGGGGCCTGTTCATCGCTGTTGTGTTTACTGTCGGTCATAACGCCATGCACATCTTCACAACCGAGGAAATGAAAAACACTGACTTCGTCCGCCTACAGGTTCGCTCCACGCGTGATATCACGCCTACGGTATTCAACATGTGGTTCAGCGGTGGTCTTGCATATCAAGTGGAGCATCATATATGGCCGACCCTGCCACGTCATAGCTTGCCTCTGGCGTCAAAGATTCTTCAGAGATTTTGTTCAAAGTACAATATTCCCTACACAGTCGAGGGACTGGTCAAAGGAAACTTAGCGGTTTGTAAGTTGTTATCTGATGTCGGTAAAGAGTTTTAGAAATTAATAGTCATTTTGTGTTCATTTTTGTAAGATAGATTTATTGACATACACTAGATTTTGCCATAGAGAGTAGCTATGCAAGGTGTATTTGTTGGATTGATTCATTATCGAGGTTGTCTAAGCATATCAGACAGGAGTCACTAATAAAACACCTTTTTAATGACCATGACATTGTTTCCGGCAATTTGATTGTTTTCTCTTTAAAGGTTAATCGCAACACTTGTAGCCTTTGGGGCGCAAAATGTAAAAATATTATTTATATCAAGGCATGTGTTCAAAACAAGGCCCAACTCTGCACTGTTTTTCTAGTTTTTGTGCTATTAATAGCACAAGAGTTGTCTTGCGATTTATAAATAACGCAGACATCTGCGATATGTTCATCCCAGATATCCATCTTTTCGCTGAAAAACGATCTATAAATTCCACGATTTCTAACTTTAAATCACAAGATACCTTACTTTGTGATTTGTAAATTACAAGTTTCTAACTTTGCAATTTATAAATGGCAAGATACTTTACTTTGCGATTTAGAAATCGCAAGATGTCTGACTTTGCAATTTATAAATCGCAAATGTGCAATTTATAAATCTCAACCGTGTGTTTTATGCATCTCGAATGTACGATTTATAAAGCGTAGATGTGCACTCGAATGTCTGATCTCCCGGGGGGCGGGTGCAAGTCAAGGATGTTGACGAGGCGCTGGAACATGCAATGGAATCAATGGAGCTCTGCAAATCGAATATAACCACAACGCATCCATTAAATCCCCGGGGGGTACTCCTGGGAATTCTTGCTGAGAGTGTGCCGCCCTGTTATCCAAATCCTGACCCTATTTGAGACCAAAAAATGTCATTTTTACACCCGTTTTCAGACCTGGCCTCCAAGAAATGATGTCATCATTACTTAGATTGGAACACCAACAAAAGGTCACAAAAGCGATTTCTTAATTTGCCCATTCCTCTTTCTTTCTTACTCATTTGGAATTAAAAGGATACATACGTTCATTCACTCCAGTGATTCCCTCGAAAACCATACTCGATTCCAGACCAAAATGGTCAAAGTCTATACCTGTTTTCAGACCATAACGGCGCAAAAACCCTACCCTTGGGGCGGCACATACCTATATAGCACAGACATCCCCCCCCCCCGGATTGAATCTCGGCCGAACTTATGTTAGAGCAGTAAAAATAATCAGTTCGTAAAACGAAAATATGAGAACCATCTATGCCTGATTTGGATCATTGTGGGCCTCAGATATAGCTTTCAAAGTGGCTGATGAGAGACTTCTTTGCAAGATCCTTCCGCCATTGTTGAAAACAAGAATGACTTTCCCGCCCAAATTTTATTAGAGTCCGAGCCCGCAGTAACAAGTTTTGCTCGGCTTGCGGCTTAAATCGTACATTTGCGATGTATTATTGCATATCTGCGATTTATAAATCGCACATTCGAGATGCATAAAATACACAGTTGAGTTTTTTAAATTGCACATTTGCGAATCATAAATCACAAGTCCGACATCAGTCATGCGATTTAAAGTAAAGTATCTTGCGATTTATAAATTGCAAAGTTAGAAACTTGTAATTTATAAATCGCAAAGTGAGGTATCTTGCGATTTATAAATTGCAAAGTTAGAAACTTGTAATTTATAAATCGCAAAGTGCGGTATCTTGCGATTTATAAATTGCAAAGTTAGAAGCCTGGTCCCGGTTGTTCAAACGTTGGATAGCGCTATCCACCGGATAAATCACTATCCAGCCGATAAGTATTACGGAAATCAATTACGCTATCCGCTGGATAGTGATTTATCCGGTGGATAGCGCTATCCAACGTTTGAACAACCGGGGCCTGTAATTTATAAATCGCTAAGCAGCGAAAAGTTAGATATCTGTGATTAACATATCGCAAATGTCTTGGAAAGCATTATGTACAACGCTGTGGCTATATGGCCCTTAACCGGTCAAGGTTTTCAAAACACTAAATGACCGACAGTCCGGTATGTTCAATAAATTTGACTTATCTAAGAATCCCAACCAACCCAAACTATCATATGTCGATTAAGAAAAGTCAAGCGATCCTGAAACGCTTTATAGATCTCAAGTTTAGCCTTTGGCTTATGCTGAGCTCAGAAAACGAAACCATGTTTCGTGACACTTAGAACTTCTTTCAGCTTCCTCTTTCCTCTTTCCTCTTTCTCCTTTCCCGACGTCTCCTAAACTTTAACTTTATCCAAACAACAGTTGGTAATCATTATCAAAGGGATATTAAAACTGCTAGATTATTTCCACATGGCCTTGTATTTGCTATGAAACAACAGAGAAATCATTCATTAGATCAGGAGAGATTTGAGACTAGTTTATAAGTTCACGTTTCGTCCTCAGAATTACAAATTGAAACCAGAGAAATATACCCGAGTGTGCTCTTTATAAAGGGGTCCGTATGATGGGGTGAGGCTTTGTATAAAATCTGGTTTCGTTGAAACCGAGAGAACCGTTCATGACCGTAAAAGAAGGCAAGCTCGTTCCCAGCATGAGCTGCCGTAGAGACAGCTGGAAGTTGGACGATTTTCAGCAAACCACAAACATTAAAATAATTTCAACCATCATGAAAATTAGCGTGGTACTGATGTATTGTGAGAAAAATCGCATTTAATTCAACCCGCAAAAATTCGTGCCGCCTACATCAGAGGCGATTGATCGAGGAACTCCTTCAGAACTTCGCGCAACTCAGTGCGAATTGGGGCGAGCTTGTTTTCTGGGAAAATTTTGGAATTGGCGCCGGGTGCATAATACTGACTGAGACATATGTTATTGCGAGTATCGTTACCCTGAGGCAATACCGGAAAAGGGTCAATACAATTGTGTCTTCTGGTATTAGAAGAACGTAGATTAGGTTGGCTGCGTTTAAAGAATAACCAAGAAATGTTTGTCCTCTGATCTAGCGGCCAAACAATTTCCTTCAAAGCCAATTATGCCCCTTTACTACTGTATAAGGTAACGTTAACTCTATCCATTAATCCTCAAGTGCGGACATAATGAACTACGTTGAACTGAGCCTGACTGCTGTGAGCAGATGTCCACTTCGATTGCTGGATCGTTTCCCAAGCCAGTTAACAAATGCTCGCGTCCATCGATTTTCTCGGACCAGTTGGGACACTTGACTAAATTGTGTTTAGTATACAATGATTCGGTTATCGACAAAGAGTGTTGACGTCACTATCACTGTTAACTTAAACTCAGTAAAGGTTGACCTGATCCATTGACAATTCGACGATTCAACATGCAGATTCTGGCCTTCTTCGTTATTTCTGCGATAACCTGTCTGATTTATTCTCTCGTGAAAGCGAAGGGCAAAGAGAGAAAAAGATTCACTAAGCCTGAAACCGTTCTCCTTCACCAGGTCAGTCCAACCGATTTATCTGTGAGTGGATCACCATTTTGTTTAAAGTTGGAAACCTTTCTCCGTATGACAAAAATTCCTTACGAAAATGAATACGGCATGAAATTTTCAAAGAAAGGAAAAGTGCCTTGGATAGAATTCAACGGCCAAGAAATTGCGGATTCTAACTTCTGCATTCGATTTCTCATGAAAGAGTTTCGAGTTGATTTGGATACGCATCTGAATTATACGGAGAGAGCCATTGGTCACAGCATACGTACAATGTTGGAGGAGAACTTTTATTGGTAGGTAACAGAATCTTAACTCAGAGAAGGTTGCTTCTTGGTTTTGTTTGCTTCTTTGTTTGTTTTTGGTTTGAATGTTTTTTTGTTTTATTCTGTGGTTTTTTCAGTGGAATTTCATCCCCTAAGGATGTGTTAATATCATGTTGGACTCGCTGATTGATTCACAAAAAGAAATATGAAGGATAATGAAACAATTTGACAGCGAAATAAAAAACAGTAGCAACTCACGCAATGGAGAGATTTGATATTTGACTTGATGCGAAAACGTTGTCAACTAATAAATGTGTAGATGTAGATTTATAGCCACGTGTAAGATTCAAAAGATTCGCAAATATGGAAATTTCTCAAAATAGAAAAATGAACAGAAAAACAACAGTCCAAAACAATACGATGCAATTCTTATGGATAAAACTAAAGTGAAACTACTAATGTTTATTAAGAAGAAAGACAAGTACAAAGGGAAAACTTGGTCACGTTGTATAAATTTACGTTTGGCATTAAGTGACTTTGTTGAGAAAAACACCCACAAAATTTCTTCCCCTGAAGTTAGTCCCACACTTGATATTCACGCTGCATGTTGCACTTGACTAGTGATTTATCTACAGCCTATTGATTTCTTACGCTCTGCTGATTTATAATCCGTCTTACTCGTCTTATACTGTTCTTCAGTGATCGAGGCTTTAAGTTCAAGTTCAAGTTCAAGTTTATTAAACACTAAAGGGCACATATTGAATAACAACTACAAACTTCAAGCATATAAACATGGTGCATTATAAATTCATGCCAACAGAGGTAGACATGTGCTGTCATCGCCGTAACATGATAGGCTTTTCACAGACCCTCTAGTTTTCTCTTCAAAGTCCGTCGAGCGCGCGTGATAAAATATCAACGTCTGTACAATTGCTCGAATTAAATTCGACTTAAGCACGGCAGTAGCGCGACGTTTGAAACAAAGTCGTGCTACAGCCTGCGTGGTGGGCGTTTGAAAGGGAAGGGAAAGGAAGTTTTAGGCGCGAGAGGAGGGAGGGAGGGAAACGCCTGCCAGGAGAACATCGTATTTCTCGTTTGTAACATCCACCAGGCGAATGTTAAAATCCTGTTTGGTCAGTCTTCAAAACATGTCAATCACAGCCCTAATACCTTTATCCGATTGGTTGAAATCAACATTAGGCTATTGAGTAACTTAATCGATCTTTCAACGGCTTGTTTTACTCACTAGAAGAAAGAAAGGAAATATCATGCTGCCAGCTGTGTGCTTGTTATCTGCTGTTTGACCTAATACGCCTACCACGCAGGCTACGCGTTATCAAGGACCAGATTGTTGAAGACGATTTTTGGTCTTGCTGGTTATAGACGTTATTAAGCCGCCAGGAACTTATTTTAATAATTGATTGCAGCTTTGTTGTAGATCTTTGAAGTTCAGCTCTTCTTTCCCTGCTACCAGCGTTCTTTTGTATGCTCTGCTGGATCCAATTCGAGAGCTAGCAAAGTGTTTTAAGTATTTCTCAGACAAACATTGCAAGCAAGTTGCGACGTGCAGCACGTTTCCTTCAGCAAACGACGTAATAGATTTATGCTGGATTTTATATAACAAGTCACTCATCGTTGCAACTTTCTTCTTTCAACGGACGGCCGCATTTGAACTTTTTTTGTTGTAGTACGTACCTTCACTCCCCTTCACTTCAGTTTTCTTGTTTTAGGAAAACAGAAGCTAAAAATAAGTGTTTCGCTGCCAGACTAATTTGACAGCTGGTCATTCACAGTTGTGTTATCTTTGCATACATAATTAGTAGGAGGGATGGCGAAAACAACAACAACAACAACAACAACAATTTATTAAGGTATTTCCATATCTATACATGGCATTACCTATCTAATATTTATGAATAAAGTACAAATATATCATTTATAAATATATAGCAAAATAAAAAGATTATATTCTTTTCTGAAATAACATATCATGTCTGTAACGCATACATTCAAAAACAAAAGCAGCAATTGATCTACAAACAGAGGGATCTATACTATTAAAGAGAAATAAAAGTTTTGAAGTCACATCTAACTCCTTGAAAAGTGTATATCTATCAGATATTTCACTGAAGAATTTTAAACGTAAATTGTCATAAAGTTTGCAGAAGAATAGAAAATGAAGTTCATTTTCAACTTCATTTGTCTGACATAGATAACATATTCTTAAATTTTCGGGAGTTTTAGGTACTGTGTGTCTAAAACTCCCGAAAATTTAAGAATATGTTATCTATGAAAACAATAGTCTCCTGGCAGGCATTTCCTTCCCTCCCTCCTCGCCTGCTTTGGCCCCCGGGTCCGGCCCTCGCGCTTCTCTCGCGTCTAAAACACCCTTTCCCTTCCTTTTCAAACGCCTCGTGCTACTGCCGTGTAGCACGGCAGTAGCTCGACTTGGTTTCAAACGTCCGCTACCGCCGTGCTGAACTCAATTCACAAATAATAAATACATTAGAATACATTCAAAAGTTTGCTAAACCGTTTCTGTATTTTTGTGTTTTGTTTTCGGTAACAGCCGTTGTATTCGACTGAATTGAATTCGACGTCTGAAACCAAGTCGTGCTAGTGTCGTGCTACAGTCGAGCTACAGTCGAGCCAGCTTGGTACGGCAGTAGCACGACGTTTGAAACAGGCCTAACATGATTACTTAAGTGATATAGTACCTCTTAGATCGTTGACATTTTAGATACTGTATCTGGATATATGATGTCATTCTCGTAGCGTCATTCTTGTACAGCTTTCGCTAGCAGACCTAGAATCGATTTACGCCGCTCTCTCCTTAAACTTTTTATTGTACCACTCTCGTAACGTTTGCAATCTCCGGTACACAAGCTATGACAGCCAAATCGGACAAACTTCGACGTTCCAAAAGGACAGAAAAACCAAAAATTGAGTCACAGTACTTGTACGATTTGGAACTTAGTGGATGCTATAATTAAACCCAAGGTCACGAATTTAATATTAACCAACCTAGTGTCCATAATGATAACGTGTCTTTTTTGTCAATCAGCCAGACTCAGCGGTAATTTCTGAATTTACTTGCTTCTTCAGAGGAACCTCGAAATAACGAAGGGCTGAGGGACCAGCAAATTTTTTTCGCTATAATGAGGTTTCGTTATATCAAGGTTCTTTTCGATATCTTTTACTGTTGCTGGAGTAAAGAAAATCGACATATCATTGCATGTATAGCAAGGTTCAACGTACAAAAAACCGCCACAGGTGCCTAAAACCTTCCTGGTGGATCTAGGCAGCATGTCTTTTTTTTGTAAGCAAAACGTGAAAAAGCAGGGCTGACTATAAAGGTATGAAAATGAATGTATTAGAGTAAAAACTTGACACTAACAAACCACTGGCCCAGTTTTAAATTACAAGGTAATAAATTGAAATACATTAAATTGAGAATATTTAAAACCTTAAAAAAAAAAAATAACTTGAATGTTTGAAAAACTGAAGAGTCCTCAGATAACATTAAAACCAGGTCTAACACCCATCAAATTAATTTACACAATCATGGGCTCCTGACGCAATAAATGCTGATTTTTAAAAATACTTTTGCAAATAGTGTTTTTTAAAGCAAAGAGTGTGCATAGTTTCCACATAGAAAGAGGTAATTTATTCTAAGCCGGCGAACAAGCACTGATCGATAGTAGAAGTCTCTCCGCTTTACAATCGACAAGCTATATTGAAACTGGCATTCTTAGTCTGCCTGAGTGCAGCCTCTCCTGCCTCTCCTGCCTCTCTCGTGCCTCTCCTGTCTCGCGCTATCGGTCACGCGCGTGGCCATTTGCGTGTCTCGCGTTTTGCTCGACGGACTACAGAAAAAAGAGAGACTGCTCGTAGTCTAAGAGAGAGCGTGCCCTCGTAATCGCTTACTTCCAAAAGATGGTTTTCATAGTGACGTCATCAAATTGTAAAGTCAAAATAGCGAGGTTTTACGATTTCTAATTTACACTAGGTTGAAGATAAACAAAAAATGAATCTTTGTACAATTTTCCATTCTCGTAACATATTTCATTTCGAAAATACAGCAATTTGAACTTCCGAGTTTTTACAGTGCGTGCCACCAAAATAGGAATGCTGTTTCGTTGAAAAAAAGTCTCTCCTCTTGATTTTCAGCAGTATAACCATTTCAAGCATTAAAAGATATGTTTATGCGCACGTATGCTAGTTCTCAAGTGAAAAGAAAGGGCTTTTATAAAAAAGTGAACTCCAGATGTTTTTGTTGATTTCCGGCGGCCATATTGGTGGACCAAAACGGTACACCGATTATGGCGTCTAATACAAAGCTCTACTAAGGTGCATGAAACGTTTCGGCAAATAACTCAGAAACTGTGGGCCACAAAGACCTGAAACTTGGACAAATCGTTTATATTTTATTCTTTTATAACATTTCATTTTCTTGGCTTCTTCCACTGGACGGTTTCCAATTTATATTTTTGGTGCGTGACAGTGAAAACGATCTATATATGTTGTAAGGCACGACCTGGCCTCTTCAGGGAATGACTTCAGACAATGGTTAGCACAATTTTAGCAGGCTACAAACTAGCCTGTGAACAGGCTCTCTGTTTGGGGAAAAATAGCGAGGAAAGGGAAGGGAAAGGGGCTTTTCGCTTTTCCCTCTCCCCACAACGCTCGACCAAAGGCCAGTTCACAGGCTAGCTACAAACGGTACAGCTAAAAAGCACTTCCGCAGTTCTGTATTGGCAGTTACGAGCTGCATGAGTTTCCCTACATGTCTCATTACGCAATCCTTATTGCTTAGCAAAACGATCGTCCTTAATTTGAATCCCTTTAAAAGAGTACTTTTCGTTTTACAAGTTTACTTACTTCTTTACTGGAGTGCGTGACTTGATTTTGATTTCGGTCTTTTTGTTTGTTTGTTAATAGGACTATGTCGCATTATTGCTGGTTCTCCGACTACGTCGCAGAAATGAGAGAAAAATTGCTTGGTCAGCTTTTTCCACCTCTTAAGTATCTAGCCTATTTCATGCTAAAAAGAAGAGTGAAGAATTACTTGTGGAGTCACGGTATGGGCCGCCATAATGAGCAGGAAATTTACGGAATTGCTGAAAGAGATCTGCTGGCGGTGTCTGAAATCCTGGGCCAAAAGAAATTTCTGTTTGGTGACAAGCCTTGCTTAGCTGACGCTGGATTATTTGCTTTCACCGCCTGTTCAGCTTGGGAATTGCCAGCGAGTCCTTTTGCTAAAATAATCAGAACAAAAGCTACAAATCTTGGTGAGCACGCTCAGAGAATGAAAGAACTGTATTATCCGGATTGGGATAGGATCATCTCCAAGAAAAACAAATCTGAATAAACTGACAATGATTTATAGAATTTGGTATGTCTTTTTGAAATGTGAGTCATTTTCACCTGGTAGTACTAGTAAGAAGATTAGACCTTATCATGGTTTTGGAAGCCATCTTGACGGGTAGGCAACCGCATGAGAAATTACAGTGTTTGTATGTGTCGGGGAATCTAATGTCGAATAATTTTCGTAAAACGGCTGTTCTGCCGAAAAAAAAAACAGGAATTGTAAACTCAACCTTCACAACAAAGTTTTGTACTAGCAAACTCTGGGGGTCGCACCTGTACTTAAATTTCTCCGGTCGCTTAATTTAGATTTTCCATACAATTTTTCCAGAGAAATTTTAGTCGGCAGCGAAAGAAAAAGTCTCATACACAAATGTGCAGAAAATTTTGAAAAGAGGTTTTAGCGCAGTTAATTTTGTCAATAAAATCCTTTCGTGTGTAACTTTAGTTTACAATTCATTAAAAAAGCCGGCCGTTTGACAAAAATTATGGGACATTAGATTCTCAAACAAACACTGTATTTTTTTCACGCGGTTGCCTACCCGGCAAGATGGCTTCCAAAACTATGATAAGGTCTGTATAGTACAAGAATATAAACTATATAATTATATATTGTCCTGTTTAGTTGCCATCCCATTCTGGAATATAAGGATAATTGATGTGCACGTTAAAATTTCTCGTGTAGCTTGATAAATAATATTTAAAAGTAATTGCAATCCAATCGTCCCATGTAAAGGTGTCCGGAACCCTTGACATTGGAATCAGGAATACAGCTCAAGGAATCTGGAATTTCTCCAACGAATGGAATATGACAGACAATCCGGAATGCAGTTCCTGGAATTTGGACTCAGAGGCGGGGGAATCCAGAATGCAAGACTGTTTTGGATTCCCTTACTTTATATGGGGCGCGTCGAACGTCTCTCGACAGACACATCTTATCGCGGGCCACCTTACAATACGGAGAGCCCTTCTACAGAGAGGACACTTGGACCTGCTGCCGTCTGTTTGGTATCACTAGGGAACTTAAGCACCAGACGTTCTTCATTCACGAACGGCATGGCTGGCCGTGCAGAACTGGATCGGGGACGCGGTTTACGCGCCAAATGCAAATCATTAAGCAAACCAACGTGAAACCATCACGAATGCCGACATAATATTTCAGTTGAAAATGCCTTTCAAAGATTCTACTACGCTTTTAAAGTACTAACATAACAAAAGAACATACAAGGATTGAAAACTGTTATACTGGACATCAAATGTTAACATTTTTAACTGTGTTCATACTCACGTTTCTGAAACTCTGGTTTCAACCTGAGAACTCGCGTTTTGAAGTCCGTGACTGCAGCCCAAGAACGTCTCGAAATGCGCAGTGGCTGTCATGCTGCAAAAATACTCCCGGTTGGCGTCCGTGGTACCAAGAACGTCTAGTGCTTAAGTTCCCTCCTGTATCAAGATCACGCCGCTTTGTCGCCATGATTTGGCATTGTATGGCTTTGTTACTATGCAGCATATATAAATAAAATACTGCAATATAAATCTGGCCGGATTTTTTAAAAAGGTAATCGCCAAATGGACCTTTTGCGTCCAACAGTTTTTTTTCCGCCAAAGTAGCTATTACAAATTCTAAGGGTGTAGCCATTGCTTTTTTTCTCTTTTCCTCCTTTCTTCCTCCTAGCTCTTTCTTTTTCTCCGTTCCTTTTCCTTCGTTACTGTGATTTTTGGAGCTTCTCGGCAGTCAAAAAACCTGCCTTTTGACGCCTTTTTACTCAAATGACTGCAAATTTCGTCAGGTTGGTTTTCAAAAAATCGACTAGAAATACAAATCATGGAATTTATGTTATACTTAGGAGATGACTGATGCATTGATGACGGGTATTCTATCTATGCTGGCATGAACAAAGAGCAAGCTCAGTTTAACACTATAACAAACCAAGCTTAATAACTTTCATCGCCACCAAGTACTCATTTAGTGCTGCCAAGGCAAATCTTGCTGGGCTGGGTATCGATAACATCTGGCAGGGTTTTCCTAGTGACTAACAGTGTAGGGACCCTCACGTAGTGTCCTCACAATGCCATCGCTATTGTACTCAGACTACAAGATCAGTCTGAGTACAGACCCTCCCAGATTTTTTTATTAGATATCAGAATTGCTTTTATTTGCCATTATGAGTTTAAATGGGTTGCTACGCTGCCAGTTTGAGTCTCCTCAAGGTTTTTCGGAGTCCTTTCAGTATAGCCCCTCTCGCTTTTTCCTCCCTACCCCTCCCCTTTCAACTCCTGTTACTCAGGCTACTTCAGATAAAGAATACCATTGTATCCATTAAGTTGCAATAATACAATCGTAAAAATGTCTTTGGCAGTCTGTAAAAAGGTGTAATGACCAACCGCGACTCAAAAAAGATACAAAAATCACGATCTCTAAAGGTGTCGTGCTGACCACACCCTCGTCCGCGGCAAGGGTTCCTTAATTAGAGATCGGTAGAAATCGGGTTAAAAGCGCACAGATGAAAAGGTGAAACCATCGAAATCGTAGACACTCTTGTTCTTTGGCCATCTTAGTTTAACTGCGGTGATAAGATTGGTTTTTTTCCCAGAAATGCGTTTATTCCTTATGATGATCTCATACAAATCTTCACAATCTCCGAACTGACGGTTGCTCCAAAATACTTTATATGTTATGCTACGTTTAAAGTCGCCCATTGAATACTGATATGGTTTATTGAGCGTGGGCCACCGAAGGCGAAACAAGACTTTATTTATACCAAAGATCTAAAACAGAATAAAGTGATGCAAATGGAATGCGATGCGATGCGGTACTGAAAAAATGAGTAACCAAAAGAAAGTGAAAACAAAATAAGTTACATGTACTGGACGAAGAGAAGCAGGAAAATCGACAAACGAAACAAAAGCGAACTTACAAGACGATTATGTCTTCAAGGACAAAATACCCGATATGTGCTGACCTGACTGAACAAACTGATAGCAATGAAGCAAAAATTGCGGCCAAGCTAACGATATACGACACGCCGAAACACCTAACATACAAGAAGAAGGTAAGAGAATGGCAATAATTTTCGGAGGGAGTGAATTCGTCTACGCTTCGCAGGCTAGTAAGAGAACAATAAAGGACAAATAAAGAAAATAATAACAATTAAGACGTGAGCTAAAAAAAAAACTAGAGGCCAAGCTAGCTTGGAAAGCTTCGCATGCGACTATTTCCTAAATTGCGCTAATTTTCCACTGCTATATATCAATCGAGATATGGTGGGTCTATCTTATGACGTCACTATTATATGAGTACCCTTTTTAATAGTTTATTTGTGCATGATTAGAGTCTTTGCGTTACAACCGCACGCGAGCACAGAACTCTCTCCCGTTTGTACTGGAAATATCAGCTCACTGTTAAAGATGCACATTTTCGTCTACTTTGGTGTCCCTGCCATTGCTATGGTTGCAATTTATTTCATTGTGAAGAAACTGCAAGGTAAAGAGAGCAAGAGATTTATCAAGCCTGCTACAGTCCTCTTGCACCAATTCCGTCCCTCCGATTTAGCTGTAAGTGGATCCCCACCGTGTTTAAAGCTGGAAACGTTTCTTCGAATGGCAAAAATACCCTACGAAAGTGAATACGGCATGAAGTTCTCAAAGAAAGGAAAAGTGCCCTGGATTGAATTCAACGGCCAAGAAATTGCCGATTCTAACTTCTGCATTCGTTTTCTTATGAAAGAGTTTCGAGTGGATATGGATTCGCATCTGAATTTCACGGACAGAGCTGTTGGTCACAGCGTACGGAGAATGTTGGAGGAGAACACTTATTGGTAGGTGAAAGAAAACTCGTAGTTTTGATACTTCAGGTTTCATAACGAATTTCGTGCGTTTAAGAGATGTTGATTATATTTTGGACACGCTCGTTGATTCGCAAAAGCAAATGCTAATACTGGGCATTTATGTACGACATGTCACACATCACGGAAATATGAAACAAAAGGTTATGAGGATGAGGTTAAGGTTATATCATAGAGATGCTCGTATTGCTATTTCGATAACTTCGTTTTGCTCATCAAGTGGAGCTCTACACATTTTCCCAGGTCCGATCTGAGTTACTTTATCGAAATAGTGAGATACATTTTATAAGCTTAAGCGCCCATGGAATTTCGTAGGGTCATAAATAGATTCATGTACATGACCATAAAGTTCTTCTACAGGATTACAAAGCCATCCGACGTCACAAAAAGATAAGATTGTAACGGATTTGAAATAAGGAAAAAATAATCCAAAAATAATATCGAGGAAGGGAAGGCTTGGGATCAAACTTGTAGATAGTGTATTGTACAGTCAGATTCCATCGTGGGATGATTTGGATCAAGAGTAATATCTTATCCCGGGGATCAGGACAGACAAGTTACAGTTCATTCGGCGTTTAATTTATTTTCGTTTCTTGAGAAAGTTTTAGGTTAGTGTCTTACGGACGAAAAACATGGAAAACATTTTGAGCTTTTTCTATTACTTTTTGGAGGGAAGGGGTGGGGGGGGGGGGGGGGGGGGTGAAATCGCCAATACAATTCCTTTCTCCAAAGTGAAGCTAATTTAAGAAACATTTTCATATCTTACTGATTACATAATTTGTTTGTCGAAGGTATTTTCACCTTACCGCTTTCACCGTGTTTGTTTTTTTTGCATGGGACGGTTCACCTTGTACAATCCTGGGACCAAGCTGAATGGGACTCAGATCATTTGAATCAAACACGCTAAAACAGAAGAAGCTTTGCTTCTTTACCCTTCCCAACATTCACCGCAACCCCCACCACTTTACACAAAGACGTAAGGACTGGGAACAAGTCAAGCAAGGTCCAATCTCTTGATGGACAAGGAAAAGATTTAAATTTGCTTTTTGTGTTTGATTGGCAGGACTCTTGCGTATTACCGTTGGTTCTCCGACTTCGCCCCAAGGATGAGAGAGAAGTTGTTTGGTCAACTTTTTCTGCCTCTTAAGTATCTGGTATTTTACATGATTAAGAGAAAGGTTTGGAAGGATTTGTGGAGCCACGGTATCGGTCGACATACTGAGCAGGAAATTTACGGAATTGCTGAAAGAGATCTGCTGGCGGTCTCTGAAATCCTGGGCCAAAAGAAATTTCTGTTTGGTGACAAGCCTTGCCTAGCTGACGCTGGATTGTTTGCCTTTATCGCTGGCTCAGCTTGGGATTGCCCAGCGAGTCCATTTTCAAAAATGATCAAAACAAAAGCTACGAATCTTGGTGAGCACGCACAGAGAATGAAAGAATTGTATTATCCGGATTGGGATAGGATCATCTCCAAGAAAAACAAATCTGAGTAGAGCTAAAGATTTTTTCTGAAAAGATGTAAACGAAGAATTGAGAAGACCGCTAACTTTTTCCTTGACAACATTAACAGATAAAAAAAATGGGATTTAAATAAAAAAGAAAAAAGGGAGTTGTGAAAAGACCTAGCAGGTGAACCAAGAAGAAGCCGACAAGACGTAACTTGGCAGATACGATTTCACATAGTTTGCATTCCATACTCATTAGTCAATTTGACGACAGCTCAAACACGAAAATCTTGTAAACATTATATCAGTATATTGCAGTTTATATCAGCATATGTTAATTAATAAAAAATGACCTGTAACTCCAAGTGTTTAAGCTTGTTAACTCCAATAGTAACGGTACTTATGTTTCTAAAAAGACCTGAAAAACTTCTCGGGAACAATCTCTTAATTTATTAATCCCCTAATTTTAATTGGCTAAGTGACTGCATGGAAACAAAAAAAGAACTGCGGACGAGACAATTTAAGAAAAAATACAAGTTGAACTGTCCTTCATTGTATTAGATCAGCAAAATATTATTAGCCGTTCGGAGACGAAATTAATTCAAAACAAATCTAAAAGAGGGGGAGGGTTACAACATATAGCACGTCCCAAACTAACCAAACTTGTGAGGTCATGTCAATCGATCGTGCCATTTTTTTTTCTTTAAAGAGAGAAACAATTTCATTTGCATGCGTCAATAACGGGAGTGTGGAAAGGCTTTCAGCCTAACAAGCGAACCTGCCATGTTCTGACTATTTCTTGTAACTGTACGTTATTTTGTTGGGTTCGTACCTAGAATAATTTGTTACTGCTTTTACTGTTTGAACGTAGAGACGGTTTGATTCTGGCAAGGAAAGCTAACCCGTCTCAGCTCTTAACACATAGCCTTCACTTCCCAAGAATTTTTAAAAACAAAGGGACAGAGCTGTCGTAATGTAAGCGAGCATTGAAAGAGTGATGACAGCGGATAAATACAAGAAGCTGTAGGATGCCGTGATATCACGAGAATCATAACATAAAGCTGCTGTCTGGGGGTCCAAAAACACAAGCAAACCGGTTCATTGAAGTATAATACACAAATAACTACGGTCGAGGATTTCAGTTGCAATTTTAAAGCAACCACGGCTGAAAATTTCATGAACTATACTACTAAAGTGTCAGTACAGAAAAAAGGTAAAAATTCTTGAAAATAGGTTTTAGAAGTTGTTATTGGTCAGCAGTTCAAAGAGGTGTGAATCAGAAACTTGTGTGATGGAAGTTCAAGGACCAAAGATGGTTAGAAAGAAACTAGCCAGCTACAAAGGCAGTATTCAGGAAGCAGAGGGAAGGACTGAGAAAGCGAAACAAAGCCTTCAAGTTGTGGAGAAGAGATTTATTAGGGCCATTTGCAAGAAATCGAAGATGGAAGATCTGATTAGAAAACGGGAGATGCAACTCGAACGAGCAGAAGCTCGCATTACCAGTATTCAGCTAAAATGGGATGCTTTAGTTCGATTCTACGAAGAGATGAATGTTCTCGTACCTGGGTATCACCAAAGTGGCCTGGAAGATCAGGAATTCGATACAGAGATTGCCAAATTTACCGAGAAAACAGAAAAAGCCAAAAAGAAATATAACGCTGGCGTTGACAGGGAACGTGTTTTGCGTGATAAAACGGAGAGGGCGCGAGGGCGTCAAATCAGAGCGGAATCAGCCTTGAGAGAACTACAGGAACAATTAACTTCAATTAAAAAACGTGTTCAGGATTTGGACGAAAGAAAGTTACAACGTGATGCCCGCTGGTACCAAATGGAAACCTTAGAGGCTAAAGTAAAGCGAGCTTTAGCTAAAGCCCAAGAACGAGAAAACACAGAAGTAGAACTCGAAGAAAAAATTATCGAACTGGAAGATCAAATCGAGATGTACGTTCAAAGAAAGAAACGCGCGATCTCTTTTCTTGCTGATCGAGAAAATAACAACCCTGTTCAGTCTTGGACCATATCTTTTTGGGTTCAAAAGTCTCCACAAACTACCTATCGATCTTCTATTTCTATTACTGTAGGCGGAGCAAATGATACTTGAAATAATCTTCTTATAAACCCTTAATCTTTAAATTGCGGTGGCGTATCTGTACAAAGAAGATTATCGCCTCGTGGAATCTTCTATTTAAAACGGAATTTAATAGCAGATGTGAGTAAGCTTTGATGCAATAATCAGCGGGCAGTAATATTAATCTACCAGTGACCAAATACCGCCCTTGACGGTTGAGAAAAAATTGTTAACATCATAATTGTAAACGTGGTCTTTCTTTTCCTACGGAAACGAAAACAAACTCAGACAAGTCTTAGTATTATCTTAGAATTGTGAGTTAACTGATACGCATCGTGCTATGACCCTAAACCTTCCAAACGTCAGCTAAAAAAAGAGAGAAGTTTGATAAGCACATGCCGACCGAGCCTCTTAGACAAACGTTGAAGATGAAAATGAAAGACGTCGCGTTCACGGTGCTCACTCACGACAGAATCTCACCAAGAGTCAAGCGGTTCTCCTCTAAGCAATGCTTCTCTGAAGAGATGAGAAGCGTTAATGCATGAAAGCTTCATGATAAACTGTTTTTGGATGGAAGAGTTTAAAGTAAGATGCCATTCTTGACTATCATTAAACGTGATTAAATTTACATGATAATTAAATTTCCTACTGTTCATTATGGTATGATATATAAGAATGAGCCCTGTAAGACTGTGAATTGTTCATTCTTTTCTTTTCTTTCCTGCCGGCCTTCTGTCTTCGCAGCCTTTTTGATGTGACAAATAGCACAACTGGCACGGCTACTGATCCAGACTAGCTAGGGTTAACGATTTGTAAATACTAGATTACCCGACTCTTTTTATCCTTGCAAAGCCAATAAGCCTCATTGACTTTGAACAGAAAACCACTCGACTTTCAAAGAAACAGTGGTCAAAAAAAAAATGACAAGAGTGATTACCTGAATTGTCTTCCGCAGCGGGGAACAAACTGATTATTAAATGATATAAAATTACATTCCTCCTTTGCACCACCATTTTTAACGAGTATTAACACGTTTTCAACTGTGCAGGTTTTACATTCTATTTCTTGTGTGGTCCGCTATAACTTGGCATGATTTTTCGGGAAAGAGAATAATGAAATTGGAAACCTATGCATTGCATAAGCCAACCAAAAACACAATTTCACAGTTGCAAGGAACAGTGTTCAAACGAAGAGCAAGACTCAAGAGCCCAAAAAGCGCTTGCGTGGATGAACAGGACGGAGGCTGAAGCGAGCTACTTGCTACTCTTTCGCTCACCTACCAATAGTATAAGGAATTTCTGGTTTGCACGTGACGTCACGGCAGCCATGTTGGTGGTCAAGAACTAAATAAAAAGACTTTATTTTCATTTTCATGTAAACTCTTCGAGAAAAAATTCCATTGTTTTGACCCCAAATATGGCCACCTTGACACGTCGCTGCAAACCAAGAATAGTAACAAAACCGAAGGGCTAAAATCTTGAAAGTTTTATGATTGAACCACGTGGACCGTCTCTCGCACAAACATGAGCAACGTGATGTTTGAAGTCACATGACCATCTTATTCATCTCCACTTTGTCTCCTCACCCGTCAAGATTGCTAAATCAACGGAAATACTTCTCATGGGACGCCGATGACCCTAATCATCCCTTTTACCTTAGCGACGAACTATTTGAAAAGTGATTGGGGGCTGGGGGAGTAGAGATTTTGAGCTCTCAAAGATTCTTTTGTGGCCGATTGCCTGTACGAAAACTTTCTTAGTTCAACCTTTCTAGGATTTTTCTTGTGCAAGAGTGGGGCCCGTCAGGGGCCGAGGCCACCGCCTCGGGGAGTAAGGGTGTCACCCGTCAGGGGCGGTGGCAGATAGTGTGTGGCTCCTATCTAAAAAGCGAATAACCATGAACAATAGCCGTAACTCCAATAATGCTTCTTTAGCTGTCATTACCTAGCACTGTATAGTAACAATTACGCAATCTAAATTGTGTTTCTGGCAAAAAAAAAAAATGCTAACAAGGACTATTGTAATTTGCATTCCTTAAGAAATTTCCTTTGTAACGGCAGATAATTATACAGGCACTGAAGGAAAACGTTTATATTTGGATTAAATCAGCGGGATAATAATGTGGTTTCTTTTAACCCAGCCACGTCGATAGAATAATCAATAAAAGGATGCGCGCATTCAAAAGAAAACACCTTGACGAGAGAAAAAAAGATTGACTAGTCTAAAAGTTAGGACTGCGCCGACCTTAAAAGCTTGACGCTATTGAGTCAGCAGAGCTTCTTTTTCCAGTCCTCCTCGGTTGAGAAGACTGAAGGAGCTACGTTAAGCTCGCATGCAGCGTGCTGGTTTCGGTACGAAAAAAAGCCAGTAGCATATGTCGGAAAATTTCCATGTCTGAATGATAAAAACAGGTGCCGTTTTATTTTGAGCTTACTTGAAATGTCTTTTTTTAACTCAACTATGGACAACTTGAAATTCAATTTTCTCTCCAGGGTCAGCTTAGTTAAGAGCTAAAGTGTTATGTTACAATGGAACCTTTGTTCAGGGGACACCCCCGGGATCAAGGCAAGCCGTGACTCCTGAATGGAGGTTGGGCTGGGGTTTGTTAATAATTAACCAACACATTAAAATATTTTTCTTTTATTCTGCCTCTGACTCTGCTTCAGTCATCAAGCGGCTAGGTAATGCATGAAGAATCATGATTAACATATCTCTGCGATTCCCACAAGTGCAGTACATCGATAGATAGTTCATGATGTGAAAGCTATCGTCCCTGTGATAGCCTGCGAGCAAGCTCTACTATTTGGGCGTGCTAATCGAGGCTCGCTTCGCTTGCCTAAATAGGAGAGCTTGCTCGTAGGCTATCCCTGTGACTGGTGTACACTTAAACTTATCAACGCTTTTTGCGGTCAGTCACTTTTTGACTGTTAAGGAGTCTTCTACACTGAATGGAGGTTAGACCTGCGTTTATGGACCCCAAAAAAGGTCCCTTTCCCCGAATAAAGGTGTCCCTTCAATTTTGTGTCCCCTGAATCGAGGTGCTCCACTTTAACTGTATTCAAAATGTCACTGTTCTATGAGCATTTGTTGGTAATTTTGTTTCTGCAAGAGTTGATCTATAGGAAATATAATTGTCTCAAAAAATATTGAAAATTGTATACGATTGTAACAGTATTATTGTTCTATTAAAACGGTCGCCGTTAAAGTTTAAATATCAATGTATGCGTATTAAATTACAAATAATTGTGAATGTTTAAGACCAAGAAAATAAAAAAAACTGAGTTAGGAAGTGGTTTTTGATCTATTCATATTTCTAAAAATCTTTGGATTTTTAATTACTTTCCTTCGCCAAGAAATTCGAAGCTAAAAACTCAGCGGTGTTTTTTATTAGATGTAAAGTCACACACCAAACATTAATTCCCTTTTTATTCTATTCATAAATTATTGATGAGTTTCTGAACTTCTTTTCTGTTCAGTAGTTCTTGCCTGCTAGCAAGCTTTCCATTCATGACTAGCGAAACGAGCCGCGAGAGAACCCCTCCCTCGCACTCGCGTCTTCTTTCGCGTGCTGCTCTCGCGTGACTTCTCGCAACTTCCCCAAATGGAGAGCTTGCTCGTGGGCTACTCTACTTCTAGCTGAAGGTGTCCCCTCCTCTCCCACTGAGAGAATTATAATAAAACATTATTTTATGAGCTCGAGGCAAGAGAGGATATCCTCTCTTGCTCAAGGTTTACAAAGGCTCTGGTGTCAGAGCCCTACACTGAGCAACAGGAGGGCATTTTGCATGCGCATGCGTGAATCCGCTGAACGACAATAGCGTGGGCGCATCAAATCTGATGGCGGGAAATCGAAAACTCGCACGTAAAGTTACAGTCCTTTTAAAAGCCATTTCGTTGGGGCTTTGAATACCGCACTTTCCTACAAAAAATATTCTCCATGACAAAAACCGGACGTTTTCTACGCGGGTTTTCACTTGTAGATTTTTCAGCAGTAGGTTTTCTTGGCCTTTTAAGGACTTTCAAGACTCAACGCCAAAAAGTCATTTTCCTGTATAAGTCTGATTTTCACTGGCAAAGCAATGCATTTCTATGGTTTGATTTCCAAACTCGTGGTTTTACTTATCAGGGAGGAAATGCACAGGGTTCGAAATTAACGGTTGTCCGGTTGTCCCGGACAACCAAAATTACCATGGGGCAACCAAATTGTGCTAAGTGGTTGCCCCTTGGGCAACCCAATCTGTCGTGGCACTAGTCCTTAATGAAGACTTGATAGATTTGAATAAATATAACAGCTTGTTGTCTTTGGAGAGTCAGCGATACCTAAACTAAGTTAGTGGAAAGAAAAAAAAAACGCGGAAGAAATACTAAAGTATCACGTACACTACCGTTGGAGACCGAAGTTCGTTTTTGCACAACATTCTTATTTGAATGAGACTGTTGTGCTTTAATCAGCGGTTGGTACCAGTAAACATAGTCCATGATGCACTAGTGAGATTCGCTCCGTGATGCCGCCATGTTTGTTTCGACGATGGCAATTTACCATTCATCTTATTATTATCATCTTAGTTAGCATGAGCCTCTTCCGCTACTTCGGCCGTGAGAAAGTGAAGGCCGTTGGCGATAACAACAATTTGGAAGCCACGAAGAAAGATGATGATCAAAGCAATGCTACGGGTGTCGCAAAATCTACAGCAGAATTAGGCGAGGCGCAAGAAAGTTCAAGAAAAAGGTGTCGTACATTTCAAGAGTCGTGGAAGACTAGAAGACCCTGGCCGAAATTTGACGAGAAACAAAACGCTATGTTTTGCAGTTATTGCGGACAGTTTTCGAAAGATAAATCGGCCTTTGGGAGCGAAAAAACAAGGAGACACAGGCTGGTCAAAACATTTTATTGAGATACTCTTGAATACAGTTCACTGTATTTGTATTTCATTTTCTTGTTCAAATTAATAAAAGCCACTGTTTAGCTACCTGTATTAGTTTCTTGGCTTGAACTGGGGCAAGAGCTTGGACAACCAAAATATTCTATGGGCAACCAAACCAAGTCTTGTGGTTGCCCCAGGGGCAACTGGACATAAAAGTAAATTTCGAACCCTGATGCATCGTAGCAATGTTCAGCTGCTTTAAGACAAAAAGCGAAAAAAAAATTTACCACGCGAGGTTTATTTATTAGCGCGATGTCTCATGTTAAACTGATCGCGGAGACACGCGTTTATATATGCCACAAAAACATGAAATCTATGGGGTTTTTACAGTTTTTCGAAAGTTTTCGCGGAAAAATTTATATAAAATATCCTATAGGAAATGAAGAATGGATTGAGTTTGAGACAGCAACAATTACAAGTGATTGTGTAGTACATAATCACTTGAGCATTTCATAAGATCAGTTGCAGACAAAACGAATGCACATACTCCGACAAAACGAACAGTACTTTTATTTTTCTTTAACTCTAAAAGATACAGAGATTTTTCCTAAGCTACTATTTTGAAGCGATTCTTGAGTGACTGCTCCTGTGTTTCACAATCGATTTCTTGTTATTAATTTTTTTGATGACGGCAGTAGTGATCCATTCAAAAAGGAGAATGCCCATCACTCCATAAATCTAACTGACGATGTTGTTCACCTTCAAAGTCTGTTTAAACATAAGACAGGAAGTTTGTTAAAGGGGTGCATATAATGCTGTTTCCTCAAAAAATAAATGCTTCTGCTAAAGGACCCAGATGAGCTGGGACTCGACAACAAACATGACACAAATGTATGGATGAATTTGTCTGTTATTAATGTTTCTGTTGAGAGCTTTCTTTTTACTGTATCAAGATGAACCCCTTATGTAAGTTGTACATCATGGAAGAATTATCAAGCAGAAACTGATGCATTAAACAAGAACGTGGTTCAATACAGAGGAGAAGCTGGTCTCAGTCAACATCCTTCGTGAATGAAATGTCTCACAAATTAGCATATCGACAAATGTAGTATCCACAAAATGGTATCATTTAGGAATAAATGCGATTTTTTTGCAACAGAAGCCAGGATTTATTTAAAAGGTGTATTGATAACGTTTCATTTCGTGCTATTTTGGGGTTGGGGAGTTAGGCTAGATTTTCTTTAAAACGCCAAAATGTTATATTTATTTGCATAATGAAATGTAAACAAACAGTGTGCCATCAAAATAAAGTGGAAAAAATCAGAATTCAAACCGATTGCTCTAATTTTTTTCCTTTGTATAACTAAATGATAGAATATTCTTATTTTCAAAACATAATCTTCCCGGCATCATTATATTGATTTAAATTTATAGTTGAAGTGCGTGTATTTTATTTCTCAACGAAGACGTACCGAAGAAGAAAGCTAAAAGTACCGCAGAAGGCGATTTTTCACAGCCTTCATCAAAGCGCCATTCATTCGGAGAAGTATTCTTAGTTTCATTAATCATTAACTTAATCTGGGGAGAAAGGCAAGATTTCGAGATAAACAAGCCGGAGAAAGGGGGAAAAACAGTTTCACGGCAGAATGGACACTTAATTAACCACTGTATTCCTGAAACGATTAAGTTCGATTTTAGAGTTATACTATTGAGAAGAATGAAGTATCTATAGGATAGTTGTTTAACAAAAAACTATCATACTGACCTTTTCCTCCTGCTCAAAAAATGTGCGCGAAATGTTAGGTGATAAGAACATTCAGCCGCCATCTTGTCTTCGATGCACTATTTTACGAAAGGAAAGACTGTCCTCTCAAGGGCGACAGCGAGGCTACAATAAACTCACTTTCATCGTAGAAATACCTCGATACCTTAAAGAACATGTTTGTGGAACGTAGTACCCAATACACGTCATTAAGCTCCAGAAAACAGCCTGCAAATGCTGGTACTGAACGTAAACAATTCACAGAAAATGCTTCTGTGGCCCTTCAACAGCCCATATTGACGCATGCGCATACAAAATGCCCTCCTGTTACACTGAGCACTTTGGTAGAATTGTAATTCTGGTTCAAAACGTTAATGCAGCCAATCTAGAGTATGAATTTTTTTCTTTGGGATTTTCTTTGCATTGATTTTTTCATGGGCATTTTCCGTTGCACGAATTTTTTTTTGTTTTTTTTCCCCCCAAGGCCTCCCCACCCCCCCCCCCCCCCCCCCACCCATCACTTTTCTAATGGTCCGTCCGTTAGTAAACAAAATACTGATTTGAAGTGTCATCGAAAAGTGGTCTGTTACTCATTCGGGAGAATGAACAAAAACTTGTTTCAAACAGTCTCAAGTGCACATAGTAAACCATTCACAGTTATCACCAGTAGTAGTATCAGGTGTTTAGTTCTTCGATCAGTGATTGACTTGTCTTATAAATAGTCACACGGTCTGATGGTGGACCCAAATGAAAGTTTCTTTTACCTCAGAGGACAGTAAGATAACAAGGCTCGGTACGATGCGCTGACGGTGGACTGTAATGAACTAGTAACGGTCAGAAGACTCGTTTAAGCTCGTTCAAAGTTCCAGTTTGTGAAATAAGGGCTTGTGGAACGTTGACGTGGACCGTGGACAGGTCACGCACGAATAGAGCGAAAGTACAAGTACTCAAAGCGTAGGAGGATCACTTGAAGCTCGTGACAGCTTTAGCTGCATGCAGCCACTCCCTTTTCACGTGGACTGACTGAAGTAATTGTCCCTGAAATTATCGCAGGAATCAAGAAACTTTTGTTGCACCACAGACAGAAGCGGATCCTCTAACTGCAAAACAACAAAGAAAGGGAACACCCCAGGTGTGTCACGTGTTGTATGCAAAAGTCAGAAGTGGTTGGATTTCGATCAAGGGAACCCTTGTTCCTGTTTTAGAACAGTTTGATAGATAGATAGATAGATAGATAGAAACTTTATTAAAGTGTCAAAAGCCGTCTAGCCAGGGAACAAATCCCTTACTAATTTGGGGACACCAAAAAAGTAAAAAAGTAAAAGTAAGTTTGAAAGTATCTCCTCTCTTTTTCGAAATTTTTCAAAACTAAAGCACATGACAGAATTTTATCTTATTTTTCAAGAAAAGAACGAATTTCAGAGTCAAACAAATCAGCAGAATAACAGTAGTCATCTGGATACATATTGTAGTTCCAACAACTAGCTAACAACTCAATTCAGGATAGAGTCACCGTTATAATGCACCCAGACGTTATTAAGGAACTTTTTTAACGTTGCCGGATGAAGCTAAAGTCGAATGACAGGCCGGGCGGTCGATACTTTAACGAGAAGAATGGATCCGAGGGTTGACCGCGTTGTTGCTTAAACCTAGAAGTATGGGTCCGAGGGTCGACTGGGTACTGAGTTACTTGTCCTTTACCTTGTGTTCTTTGACTTTTTCCATGGTGATTAAACGCCGAG